>LBNU01001303.1:139888-164038 GCA_014162995.1 Artemisia annua
CCACTACACGTTGCCGCATCCACAAAGAGTAGCAAAAAGGTGGAAAAGTTTGTGGAAAATCTGGTGAAGTTAATGACAAAGGAAGACTTGGCACTTGAGAATACAAATTACAACACGGCCCTCTATTTAGCAGCTACACGTGGAAACATTAAGACGGTTAAGACTATGATGGAAAAGAACGAGAGCTTGCGTGCAATCCCTGGTGGTGGTTCTGAACAAAAACTGCCAACTTTGATGCCATTGTACCCGGCTGCCTTGTTTGGAAATTATGAAGTAGTCAAGTATCTTTATGAAAAATCTAACGACTTGTGTGATGACGATGGTTGGAAACCTGTGACGCGTAGCTGGTTTCTTGAGAAATGCGTGGAGGGTGATATGTTTGGTAAGCATTTTATTACTAGTACTGTAAGTTAACTCAAAACCTATTATCTATAAGAAAAAGAAATTAAGAAAACAGTAGATATTAATAACCCTGAAGTGGTAGGTTAACACATTTACATGATTACATCAACCATGATTTTTGCTGACGTGAACAGATTTCGTAAGATAAATTTCTGGATTGCTTATAATTATATTACAGAGTATTTAAATTAGTTTATTATGTTAGTTAATTGAGAATAAAGTAATTACTCGATGTAATAAAAAGGGATGAGGATCCCCTCATGTCCATTTTAAACATGATGAGTAATGTTGAGCTTTTTGTGATAGTAAAAAAAAGAAAAAAAAGTGGGCAATCATTGAATATTTTTTATTGTATTTTAAATCAAAAGCACACTCACAAACACTATAACGTTACCTTTCATGTTCATTTTGATCATGAGAATATTCTTTTTGGTTTTTGCTCTCTTTGTGGCTCTTTGTATAATATTATTCCTCACAAATTAAAGCATTGTCGAGTTTAGATATCGCGCTTAAGGTTGTGGTTAAGTATCCCGAACTTGGAAATGAAGCGAGGATACTTTCAATGATGGCTCAAAAGCCTGAAGCATTTCAGGAAGAAAAATCAAACATAACTGAGAGAATCATCAAGATAGGTAAACATCTCTACTCTGCGGTATCAACAATAATTCCTTCTTATGTACAGTATTTAAAAAGAATACTAAGACTACGAGAGATAAAACTTATACCCGTATTTTGTTTTATTCATCTAGTTGTAAGTAACCGTAATAGAAAAAAAAATAAATAAATAAAATAAAAATCAAAGGGTCCGAGATACAAGTTATGTGTTTTATCCGGTGTTTTGAAACTCGGTTGAACCGGGAACCGGAGTGATGTCCGTTTTAAGCAGGGTTCTTGCTAAAATTTAAACCGGATTGAAGCTTGCTTTTGGTCGACCAAGTCGAACCACCTGCCAGAAATTAACCAGCCAGTTTAAACTATAATGATATGAGATAGATACTGTAAGTCTGTAACGGACATGTTGGCTTTGTAATAGCAGTCCGTAATTTAATTTTCAATTTCGGGTACTTTGTAAAGATATCGTGTACCATCAATCTAACTTTTTTGGTGTTGCTTTCAGGTTTTTCTGTCATTGGTTTAAAAGCAGGACCTCTTGAAAAAGAACCTAAAGCATTACAATTACTAAAAATCATTTGGAATGATATTGCCAAAAGGCCTAAGAAGGAGATTGATGATATAATGAGAGGGCAAAGGGAACAAATTAATGGCAGGATGGCATACCCTTCTCGGATACTGTTTGTTGCTGCAGAACTGGGCAATACTAAATTTGTAGTTGAACTCATCCGTCAATATCCTGATCTCATATGGAAGGTAAATGATAACAATCAGAGTATATTTCACATTGCGGTCAAACATCGTCATGAGGGTATCTACAACCTATTGTACGAGATAGGCTCAATGAAGGATCTGGTAACTCCTATCAAAGATAATGATGGGAACAATATGTTGCATTTAGCTGCAAAGAGTACCCAGAAAAAGCGACTTGAGGATGTATCAGGAGCTGCTTTAAAAATGCAACGAGAACTATTATGGTTTAAGGTAAATATATTCCTCTCCAAGTTCTTGCTTCCTTATCCTATAGCCAAATTAGTTTAACTTAAGTTGTTTGCGTGGTCAGGAAGTAGAGTCTATAATGCCTCCTACTTATAGATTAAAGAAGAACAAGGATGGTCTAACACCACGTGAGTTGTTCACCGAGGAACACCAACATCTTATGATAAAAGGCGAGGAATGGATGAAGTCAACAGCTAGTCAATGTATGGTTGTTGCTACGCTTATTGCCACGATAGTATTTGCTGCGGCTTTTACCGTTCCCGGTGGATACAATCAGAACAATGGTATCCCAATGTTTAATCGAAAACTAACCTTTGTGGTCTTTGTAGTAGCAGATGCCATATCCTTGTTCTTATCATCAGCTTCAATACTCACATTCTTATCCATCCTCACATCTCGTTACGCCGAACGTGATTTTGTGAGATCATTACCCATGAAGTTGATGTTAGGTCTATCAACTCTTTTCTTATCTATAACAACCATGATGATCACTTTTGGCGTCAGCTTCTTCGTACTATACCATAATGAAATGAAGTGGATACCGATCAGTATTGGTGTGTTTGCTATCATGCCAGTCGTCTTGTATGTTGTGCTACAATATCATCTGTTGATCGATGTAATTCGCGCAACATATGGTGCTAAGTACCTCTTTAAGCCCATGAATCAAGTTCTGTTCTATGAAAATCCTAGGATTTAGCTATTATCGTCTTCGAGTTGTAATGGATTTCATTTCAAGATGTTCTTTGTAAACCGGTTGTAAGCTGGGATTATTATGTATCTTTCGCAAGGACAAATATGTTTTTGTTAGTATTCAAGTTTTGCTGTTCCATCTTAAAGCAGTCGGATATTGATTCTTCCATTGGCCAGTTATTTTATCGAAAATAAAAATTTCTATTCATTTGGCCGATGATTTAATAAACAGGTAAACGGATGAAATTTTTCCTGTTCAGGTTATCCGGAGAGAGCAAGCCTTTTTTATTCATAATGTACGTGACCTTACCTGGTAAATCCCGGGACCGTTTTCCGACCCTTCCCTGCCCACCACATACACACCTAGCGAGTTTTGAACCCTTAACCTCTTGTGACGAAACCATATTACCACTAGTAATTAATTACTACTTTGTTTATGTTGGAGGGTTAGCCTTCTAGATGCGATACAATACAGCTAAAAAAAGTCTAGTATTAATGCTCAAATTAAAGTAGGTTGAACTTTAACATTTTAAAAAAAAAACTTCAAATACAAAGCAGATAGATTTAGCAATCAGCCCATGCATTGCGATAACAATTGGCACTTTAGATCTTCACCCTATAAATACCAAGTTCTCAAAACTTAGATTTTGCAAGTCATAAAACATAGAAAATTAAATCAATCAATAATAATGTCTTCTGTTGGATTCAGTTATGCGCAAATAAACAACCAGCAACAAAGCCTGAAGACGAAAATGAAAATGAAAGACGTAACACAACGCATGCCGGGTCCTAACCTCGACAAACAGAAAACAAAATCACCAAACAAAGTTCATTCCTTAGGAATAATATTTTCATCCATGGTTAGGCGAGACCAATAATACCGGGTAAAGGTTGCTAGACTTCGGAAAAGAAAAATCCCGTTTAAAAGCGCATACTATGTCACCGATGTTTGTGTCATGTGATGGAATTTGTGTCAGTGATATTAGGCTAGAAGCCAAGGATGACACATTTTCACCTTACACCTCAACGCCACATTAGCTTTCTCTCTCATCTCACTTCCTCTCACACTCACTCACCTATTTGTGGTCAAGGTCACCTTACCGTCATCTTTCATTAAATTACACACTTTATACAAATATACCCCCACTAAATACGCCACATACATTTGTAGAACTTGTGTTAATTAAGTTGATTATTGAGGTATCTTGGGAGCCAAACTATGTGCCCTTCGTACAATGGGCAGATACAATAATTTGATAAAAGGTGTGCAAATATTTTTTCAAACCACAAAGGGTGTGCATTCAATTTTAAGACTCTAAAAGAATCTTTATGAATTTTCGTACATTACGGATAATACTTAAAAATAGGTGGATATCCTATACCTCATCAATTATGTTAGCCCTCGCCTTGGTCCAACGGGCTTTCTTACAAACTATAAAAAATAACGACATACGTATCTTAATTCTTATACATCAGTTTTAAGGTTCTTTTCTGTCTCGATCTATATTTTAGTAATTTGGAGCCAAGGTTTAGCTAGGAAACTCAAAAACAACCGTTTGTAAGTTGGGTTTGTCTTTATTAATGTTGAACATATATACTATTGGTGTTGTGAAAAACATGTTTCTTAAATGCTATTAATAACTTAAGAGTTAATATATACGTTTCCGAAATGACTTTTGATACCGAATAGATTCGACTTTTATAAGTTGAATTTAGTCTGTATGAAGAAACATTACGAAACTATAATATTAACTTTAAGACATTCAACCCACATGCGCTGTGGTATATAAGCCATGCAAATTTTCTTTGATTTACCTATGTGGGATAAAAGGTGAAATGGTTTCATCAAAAAGTAGTAAATATATATTTCAATAATCTAATAGGCTGGTCGATACTCTTATCATCTGCAACAAAACATGGTTATGAATGTTAAGTAGTTAATCTTGGTGGAATGTCGGTTACATGTATCTGGGATCCAAACATGGGCACCGACCAAACCGATGATACGTTTTGGTACAAAATTCTTGCGGAATACAATGACCAAGTCACGAAAAGGGATACATAACGCGTTCCAAAAACATGATGACGGAAAAGTGGACTCCCATGAACCGAGAAGTCGGAAAGTTTAATGCGATTGTCAACCAAAATGTGAGGCTAAGTGGTGAAAATGATGAAGACTTGAAGACGCGTGTTTAACTCTTGTATCATGACAACGAAGGGAAAAGTTTTCCTCACATTAAAGCTTGTAATTTTTTGAAAGACAAACATAAACGGGTAAGAAGAACTTGAGGACAGCCAACCAGATTGTGTGGTATTGCGACGGATGAAGGTAACATGCTACAGGTATGTAATGCCAGTGTTGAAATCGAATCCGACTTTTCTTGCATCTCGCATGTGGAGGTGGCAAATGTGTCCCATTTACTAGGTAATGGGTCGATTTTGGCCCGGGTCAAATCGGTTCGTTTAAAACTTAACCCATTTTGACTTTTGACCAATTTACAGGACCTTAAGCTTCGCCTATCTTGCCACCTCTAACTGTGGGCATTGACGGTTGTGTGATGTTATAACAATGTTGATGTCATGTATGCAAGTCAGTAAAGTAGAACCCGAGTGGCTTGTGGAAATAGCACCTCATTATCATGAGAGGAAAAAACTCATATGTAAGCAAACTGCAAACCGATTCTGACTCCATAATGTTTTAACTTATTACCTGTTATATGCCCATTTCATTATCTATAGTTTAAATATAACCTTTTTATATTACTATTCGATATGGTTTATGACTCCCTGCCTTGATTTTTATTTTGAAGTGTACTAGAAGGANCATTATAAATTAGGGAGTGTTTGGAATTATGGCTTATGCTTATCAAAAGTACTTATATTTCACTAAAATTCAAACCGAACCAGATGACACCATCTTACCCCAAAAAAAAACCCGGTTCTTGATTCCCGCCTTTTTTTTAATACCACCAACAAGCCTTCAAAAAAGCAAAACAGAAAAAAGTGTAAAAATGGGACACAATGTGTCTCTAATTCCATACAGCTTAATCATCAATGTTTTCACCTTTTTAACCAAAACCATCATTGAATTTTACAATTTTTTGATCTAAAAAACACAACCAACAAACATTTGTTTATCAAGTTTATCAAATCCATGTCGAATTCACTAGATTTTCGAGCACCACCACCGTCGCCAGTAGGCCCAGGTCGTCGCTCCACTGTTGCTAACGACGACATTCTCACTGACTTCCTCCACCAAACTCTCATTGTCCCTGATCTCGTGCTACCTGATCGAGTCTTTCCTCGTCAAAATCCAAACATCCAAAGCCTTCCAAAACTCGACTTTAAAAAACTTAGCTTTTCGGATGATTTTAAACTTGAGGACGTTATTGAAGTGATTGCGCAAACGGGTTGTTTTGAGCTAGTTAACCATGGTATATCTAGAAAACTTTTTCGGGATGTTAAGGAATGTGGTAAACGAGTGTTTGGATTGGAGGATGAGAAGAAACGGGTCATTTTGAGGTCGAATGAGCGGTTGTATGGTTTTGTGGAGGTTAATGGGGATGACAAGGATGTGAGTGAAGAGTTTGTTTGGTGTCGAGATGAGTCGTTGAGATCNAATTTTACAATGTTTTGATCTAAAAAACACAACCAACAAACATTTGTTCATCAAGTTGATCAAATCCATGTCGAATTCACTAGATTTTCGAGCACCACCACCGTCGCCAGTAGGCCCAGGTCGTCGCTCCACTGTCGCTAACGACGACATCCTCACTGACTTCCTCCACCAAACTCTCATTGTCCCTGATCTCGTGCTACCTGATCGAGTCTTTCCTCGTCAAAATCCAAACATCCAAAGCCTTCCAAAACTCGACTTTAAAAAACTTAGCTTTTCGGATGATTTTAAACTTGAGGACGTTATTGAAGTGATTGCGCAAACGGGTTGTTTTGAGCTAGTTAACCATGGTATATCTAGAAAACTTTTTCGGGATGTTAAGGAATGTGGTAAACGAGTGTTTGGATTGGAGGATGAGAAGAAACGGGTCATTTTGAGGTCGAATGAGCGGTTGTATGGTTTTGTGGAGGTTAATGGGGATGACAAGGATGTGAGTGAAGAGTTTGTTTGGTGTCGAGATGAGTCGTTGAGATCCGAAATGGAAGGTGTTTGGATGAGTTATACGGATTTTAGGTAATTTATTTGACTCATTTTAATCGAATTTGTTTTGCTGTCAAGAGTACAAATTCGATGAAATTTAGTGAATTAGATCATTAAAAAGATTTTGTATTCTTTAAGATTTGTTCCAAAAGCTTTATATCATGAACCATATCGAATATATCGGGTGATCTAATAGCTGTTTACAATTGCTTATTTAAGTGCTTATGTGTTTACTTTTAATCAAATCTCAGATTAACTAATATCTGCATATTTAGATCAAATCTCAATTAGAATTGCACTTTTTGTAGTGAAAAAATGGAAAACTTAATGTCAAAGATCGAAAACATATCTGAAAGTCTACTCAAACTATTTCTCGACCCATATACTCCAAAGTCAAGAGTGGATGAGGAAAGT
The DNA here is from genome assembly GCA_014162995.1 of Artemisia annua. Taxonomy (NCBI): domain Eukaryota; kingdom Viridiplantae; phylum Streptophyta; class Magnoliopsida; order Asterales; family Asteraceae; genus Artemisia; species Artemisia annua. The sequence goes on from LBNU01001303.1 coordinate 147,162, forward strand.
ACTAGAGACAAAGAAACTATGGGATCTATGTGTTACCTCTACAAGCATAGTAAGAATACAGACAATCTGTCAAATGATGATGAGTATATGGATTCGCTGAGTTATGATGTGATTCGAATGCTGATTAGAGGATCTGAACATAAACACACACTATGTTTTCATGTGTGTGATGGATCCTCAGAGTTTCATGTCTATTCTAAGAAAGGTTGGGTGTCGTTTTCACCAGATAAGAATGCTTTGGTTGTTACTATTGGTGATCAGCTGCAGGTAAATTCACAATACCTTTGCTACTTACTGTAAATAAGAGTTAACAATATAAGAACGAGTCAAATTGGTAAAACGGGTATAAACCCTTTACCCAAAAAAAAATTGGTAAAACGGACAAATGTAACTATAATATAAATGGGAAGATATCTAAAGTTGTCCTCACGATGGTAGCCCAATGGTGGGTGACATATATAGATGGACACAACATGACATGACTATACTCGTCTTGCTTACTCGTTAGACTTGTTACTTAGCCGCCCGTTTGCCATCTTTGTGAAAACATCAATCTTTTGTGCAAACTATTGTTTAGTATAGAGTCTATAAATTTAACATTGTTATGGTATGATAAATGCAGACATGGAGTGAAGGAAAATACAAGCATGTTATAGGAAGGCCAATTTTCAAAGGTGAACTAGAAGATTGTATATCAATGGCTTTTCTCTATAGTCCACCAATATCCAAAGGCCAAGAAGACAAAACCATTTCACTTGTGAACCAGATCTTGTTGGCTTTGTTTTTAACCTTTATTTACAATCTTTTCTCTTATATTTCTACTTAAACCAAAATTATTTTTCGTTGTAAAGTTCTCATTCGTTCGGTTTAAGGGATAGTTTGGGTGCTCGATCTCTTCTGTCATGTCATGTGATTGCATGAGTTGTCTTGTTACGAATGAACAACTTTGGTTTTGAATTATCTAAAAGTGTTGAAACAAAAGAGTATATTTGGTATAGTTTGATTTTGAATTGCATGTTAACATCTTGTTTAGGGTCGTCTTGTGAATTTCATAGGTCATGTTCTATAAATTTAAAGTAGACCTCATTATACACGAAATACTAACACTCAAAGATCATTGTTTCCTGCTCTTAGATAATTTAAGATGATGAATATTTAGGTGATAGATTAAAATTTGACAGGTTAGTGTCACACTTGAAATATATATTAGAGCACACGCAATGATAACGCAGTTCTTGCGTTATTGGGCATTTTTGCCACGTTAAAGCTCACGTTATTGTTGCAGGATCCACGTTAACGTAGCATTAACGTGGGACGTTATCCCCTTAACGCTGCGTTAAGTGGGTGTTTTAAAAAAAAAANGGTTTTAAAAAAAAGAAAAAAAAATAAAACTAAAAAAAAAAAAAAAAAAAAAAATCACTCGCCCGCCCCTCCCCAACGTTCTAACATAACGGAGGTTGCAACTTTTTTCTTTTTCAAAATTACTGAAACTTATAGCAACCCCCGCCCCCCCGCCTTGCACAGCTAGTCCCCCTGCGGTCGGATAAAAGTAGAACACATAAGCACCTTAAATAAGCAATTCGTAAAACAGCATTAGATCACCCGACCCTCACGATCACTGGCTCCCATGATATAAGGCTTTGTAACAATCTTAGAAGAATACAAAATCTTTTAATGACTCTAATTCACCTAAATATTTCATCGAATTATGTACCTTCTTGACAGGCAAACAAAACATAACATGTCGTAATTAAAAATGGAGTCTAGTTGAAAAAAAAAATATAAAACATAAAAATCCGTATAACTCATACCAAAACACCACACTATCAGGCTATCTCAACGTACCTAACATACTCTACATTCCTATATACAAACTTTTCATTCAACCCTCACATCCTTGTCATTCCCACTAATTTAAACCTCCACAAAAACCTAATACACCCATACCGCTCTAATTCGACCCAAAAATGACCACGGTTTGCCTTCTCAATTCTTCTTCTCCCAACTACCCTAAACATTCGTTTCACAGAGCCCATCTCAATCGAAATTATTTCTCACTTCCACTCAATCTATAAAAAATAATGATCAATTTTCTTCACCCCGAAAAATTTTCTAGACCACTGCTATTAGCCTAAAACTTAACCATGGTACTTAAACTAGTCTCCCAAGGCAAAACAACCCGTTTGCGCAATCCCTCAACTCTTCGTTATTTAAACGTCAACCTCTAAGTCTAAAATCATTTCCGCGAAGAAGGTAGTTTTTTAAAGTCGAGTTTGTGGATATGTCTTTGGGTGGAGGAAACCCTTGTTTGCGCGAGTGTGTTTTCATCAGAGCCAAACGACGAGAATCCAAAAAGACCTCGACGAACATTTGGAATAGACAACGACCAGAAATCAGGGCCACTATAAGTGAGAGTATTGGTGTGCAGGAGAAGTGTGCAGGTTTGATGCATGTACGATCCGATTAATACGCAAGACACATTAAGTTGGTGCGCTGACAAGGACCTGAGCCTAATATCTTGAGCGCAAAAACAACACACACACTAAACGGTCCGGATTTCCAAAAGCGCTGGTCCGACTTCTTGAAACTCAAAATCCACACTGCCCAAACCGATACCTATATGTATGTACGATATTTCCGGATTCGACAACAACCGATTGTATTCTCCTCCCGAACATTGAAATACCAAAACAAGCTTTGGAGGTTAAAAGACAAAGTCCAAAAATAGATATGATTAGAGTAATGAGTGTCTTCTATTGTAGATCAAAAAATTAACGCGACGGGAAGAGACAAGTACCCATGAAGATTGAAACAGTTGGAGGCGCAAGTGAAGAAAAAATTTGTCGCAACAGTGATACGTATGTGAGCGGTAACTTAGTGAGTTCACAGAGAGACAGTCCTGTCAGTTTCAAAAACCAAAGGATACTTTTAAGACAGCGGAGTTAATCAACCGAGTACAACGCCAACAATTTCATATACAGCCTGCAAAGATATGATACAGTCAAATGAAAGAGAACGGATAATACCGGACTAAATTGCAGGAAAAGAATTCAACTTGTTACAAGCGGGCTAGTTATTAGCGCGATCAAAAATGGGAAAATGATAATGTACGGTGTCCATCACACATTGCCAAGATTGTACCTTAACGAGAGCAAAACAGCTTCCCGTTAATAGTGAGAGAGGATTATGTGTCTGTGTTGTGTGTTAAGTATTTATTGATAATGGACCGCACCGTGAAGACAATTGCTTTAGTCATGGTTGTATACGTTGTCCAAACCCAAGTGAACTAGTATTATAAGAGCTTTGAACGTCAAAAATTAAAAGCATACCAAAGTATATAGGTATATATCTTTTATTCATATTGAAAACGTAGTTGATTACATTGGTACCGTTCAACTACTAATCCATCGATTTGTACCGTGTATCAAAACATTGCCTTTATCCAACAAAAGGGTAGCTAGTGGCGAGATTTGAGATTCTCCACGTAAGATTTTTGTTTAAACCTTGTAGGCTGCAACTTTGCGATCAACCCTGTCTATACGCGTAGGGGTTATAGAGATAATAATTTTGCAAATAATATATCATGTTTCTTAGTAAGTATGGATATTCTTCCGAGTCAGGCTTAGTATAAAAGACAATTGTGTTTCACATATTGACCTTACATCCAACGTTTCCAGTTAAATAAATCACTCTCATGTGTAGAGTATAAACAAGTCAAAATGAGCTTGAGACTGCTAAATCTCAACCTCAACTATTTTAATTTTATAAATTTGAGTTAACTAAGCCTTCAATTTTTTTAACTTGATCTTTACTTGTGTAGTCTTCACTCGTTGAACCATGGTTTGGTGATGCTTTTAGACTTTTTGTCAAACTTGACCAAACAATTTTGTGTAGTATTTATGTGGTTAAATGAAATATGATTGTTTAGTGGGTTTGGTGTTAGCCATTCTTATGATTTGGTAGTAATAGTTTGGTGAAAGAAGTGAATGTTGATGTAAAGGTGAGTTAATGATGACGTGGAGTGAGGGCTCATGCTGAGCTTATAAAGAGAAGCTTCTTAAAACCACTAGGGATGACAACGGGTCTAGTTTGAGGCGAGTTTTATGAGAAAAGGAACCAAAAATCACAAAGAAATAGAAAGAGCGTTTTGTGAGTTGTTAAACCACTCGATCCAATTACAAAATGGTGTTCTATATCTTTTCGATATCAAAAATAGTTTGATATCATTGAGGATAAGCTCTTTACTCGACTTTTTGAGATCAAAGAAATTTGAAATCCTAAATCGCCTCAGAATTCAGGCTGTAGTTTGAACCAATGTAGTTTGCCGACATATTTGATTGATCGGCTTAGGTGACCACATCTGCAGCGCAAGTAAAATAATTTGAAAGAAAACGAAATTCGAATTTCACACTAAAAGAACTAGTTATATGAAAGTGTGTAGAAATTAGTTTCGATTATGTCAGGTTCTGCATTTGGTGGGGCTTGGCTTGATCGGATCAAATAAATATCTTTTGGAAATATCTTAAATCGAAAACTAAACTTAGTATAGCCCGTTTTGATATGTTTGGAGTTTGATTACTTAACCGTGTTGTTTTGAACTGATATTTTCAAGCCAGCTGAAAAAAGGTGTTATGAACAATAATAAGGCAAACTATTGTTCGTATAGTAGTACTTGTCCATTGACACCGTCTTTCCATCCACGACCAATCTTTTTTCTCATTTTTTTTGATGCAAAGGGTGAAATATATATTGATATCAATATAAATTACATGATTTGCAATACATTCACTGAAATTGACAAGCCCATCCAGTTACATTCATACTACCTCAATATTATCCAATGTCAGCCATCTAAATACTATAATATCTGATAACACTATACTAGATACTGCTACATACCATTCTTTATGATAACAATACCAGCTGCATAAATCCTGCTACAGCATGATCAACAAACTGAATTCACCCATAAGTTGCACCAATACCATAACCTCATAATTACATCCAAGACCTCCTTCCTTACTTGACCATTCATCCAGCATCCATAATAGCTAATGGGAAAGAAGGAATGGCATCATTATGTGGGTTATAGCCACCCATCGTTCCAGTCAAGGGCTATACCAGGCTTACTACATTTCCCTCTTTACAAAAGGCTTAATAAACCTAGGAACACACACCTTGAGGGAGAATCACTGTCAGGAATACAAATATTCCTAGTAAAGACTCGGTCACCACAATTATGTAACATCATTAATATAGCTCGTAGTTACATTAATATTTAGTTAGTCTTTAAATTAGTTAAGTAACACCGTGGAAGAAGGACGGGTCTCTTACCCACTGTATACCTGATCCACAGCCCATACGAGGCGTTTTTCTTATTTATTTTGTAAGACTATAAATACCCCTCTCCAAATGTGGAGAGGGTTGGTGCTTTCATTCTACTCAATCTAATCCTTCACATTTTCTCTCATCTCTTTCTCTCTCTAGAAACACCCAACTCACTCACTCTCTCTCTCTAATTCTTTTTCTATTCGATCCAAACACACCTTATTATCCTAGTTATTGTTTGTTATATGTGACAATTGGTATCAGAGCCATGGTTACACTCTTGGGATAGCTAGTTTTCGGATTTCTAGGATGATTTAGTGGTTCATAGTTTGGTTCGAACGTATTATGCTCAAAATCTCTTGTTTGATCTTTTCTATTGATTTGTAGTGTTAGTTGCTTGTACTTTCATGTTTAGGTTTGTTATATGCACTTAGGTTTGTAGTTTGGTGGTTTGATTCGTCCATTTGGGTGAGTTTTAGTGAATTCGAGTGTTGTTAAAAGGTTGTTCTTCGTGGCGGTTTGTGTACCTTGTAGTGTTCTTTGTAGCGGTTTGACAGCTGCGGTTTGGTAGTTTTCTATAAATAGTATAAAAGACAAAACACTACGAAAATGACATTTCTGTCCTATTCTGCTGCGGTTTGAGCTGTTGCGGTTTGAGTTGTTGCAGTTTGTACTGTCTGCGGTTTGAGCTGTTGCGGTTTGAGTTGTATGCGGTTTGTGCTGTCTGCGGTTTGTGCTATCAGCGGTTTGACTCTTTACGGTTTGAGTTGTATGCGGTTTGTGCTGTTTGTGGTTTGGCTGTTTGCGGTTTGATATTAGCGGTTTGACTCCAGTGGTTTGAGATTTGTTCACTATACGATTTCTTTTGTTGATTTCATAAAATCCCGTGAAAGAACCTATTTCTCGGTTAAATCACAAAAGCTGTAAAATCCGGTAAGTAACATACATAATGGCAAGCAACTCTTCTGATGACATTCAAGCGGCAGGGTCTGATACTCGTCCTCCTATGTTGGATAGGACGGACTATGAATCATGGGCACAAAGGATTCGTCTATACTGCTTGGGTAAGGAGAATGGTGAAAACATTCTTCGATCCATTGATGAAGGACCGTTTCAACTGGGAAATACTAGAGATACCATCACTACGGGTGAGGATGGAAGTATCACTCTTGGACTCGATAGACCCCGCACATACAAAGATCTCAATGACGAGTAGAAGAAACGATATGAAGCTGACATTAGAGCCTCTAACATAGTAATTCAAGGTCTTCCAAAAGACATCCACAAACTCATCAACTTCAACACTGAAGCCAAAGCTGTTTGGGACAATGTCAAGATGCTTCTTGCTGGTTCAGAATTAATCAAAGAAGATCGTGAATCACAGCTGTATGATGAATTTGAACATTTCGAGATGAATCCTGGGGAAAACATCAATGACTACTATGTCAGATTTCACAAGCTAGTTAATGACATGAGGATCATTAGGATGACTATGCCAAACATTCAGCTCAATTCCAAATTTGTGAATAATATGACACCTGAATGGGATAGATTCGTCACTGCAGTGAAACTCAACAAAGGTTTGAGGGAGACCAACTATGAACAACTCTATGCCTACCTACAACAGCATGAGATACATGCCATGTTTGATCGTCAAATCAGGGAAAGGTTTATGCCAACAGCCACTAGTGACCCTTTGGCTTTGGTGTCTAATGTTCATCCACTTACTCAATCTTCAGTCATTCAACCTCATCAAACTACATCGTCATCTCAGCATCCAATTTCTTCAAGTCAATCAACACCTCTACAACATGACTCTGGATACTCTCACACTGATAAGAAGATTGATGAATTAGCAAGTCAAGTTGCGCAACTTGCTCAGCAGTTCAGAGCAACACTCCCTCAAACTAACAACCAACTTCGCACATCATCTAATCCACGCAATCAAGCTACTGTGGAGGTGATGAAGCGAAAAGTGTACCGCTTTTAGGGGGTCATTTAAGCCCTAATCCGTAATTATTTGATCTAATATTGCCCTAAATCGTTCCTTTTGTCATTTCAGGTACTTTGAAGAGGAATTCTGGAAAAGGAAGCATTTTGGACGTTTTTGGAGCATAAAAGTGAAGAAAACGACAAAGTCTCAAAATATGCTGGAATTAGTACCTGACGGCGTCACGCTTTGGAGTGTGATGGCATCACGCTTTGACAAACGAGGATGATTTTTACACCAGACGCCCCAGAAAGATTTGAAGATTTAAAGGGTGACGGCGTCACGTGCAATTGGACCTAGGCCGTCACGTTTTGGCACAAAGGGAGATGGCCCAGAGAAGCACAAAGGGGGACGGCGTCAGAAGTGGATCTGAGCAATCTGAATATTAGTTTAACGGCGAGGTGACGGCGTCACGCATTGGAACGTGACGCCGTCAACATGTAAAATCTATATATACTTTTCTAATTTTCATTCATTAGTGTTCAACTTTTGGGAAAAACCCTAGCTCGTATCCTACAGTATTTTTAAGGGTTTTTCACCCTTGAAACCTTGATGTTTAATTAAAGATAAGTCTTCTTTCAAATCAATCAATATGTCTATGTGTTGTTTGATTATATCTTACGCTTGTCTTTTAATTAACATGCTAGGCTAGGTCTTTATTGTGTTGCTTAGATCTAATGAAACCTAGCTATTGATTATATGTTGTTGGTTTGCTTGTGATTATTTTGGTTGGGTGAAGTCGATGTTAGGCTTAAGAAAACTGGCTAACCTCCTACACGGTAACTTGCTTGAACGTCTTAAGAAACATGAATCGGATGTGTACTACGATTATTTGGTTGTATTTAATGCATGAGCGAATTCTAATGATCCCATGTTAGGAGCTTAAATCGGCTCGACATAGAAGTGAAGTAGGAGCTTATAGAGTTAGGGAAAATCGTACACGGCCCAACGAATGGTTTAAAGGAATACAACCCGTCATCCACATAATCACAACAAACCAATTAACATATAAAAGATAGCTAGGGAGTAAGGAAATCTAAGTAAACACATATTTCTCATATATAAGTTTCACAACCAATTTAATTTTCTTGTTATTTAATTTATTTGCAAAAGTAGATATTTGGATTAGTTGGCTAGCAACTAATTCCGCCCACTCCTTCCAAAACCGAGATTTTTTACTTGCTTTCATAAAATATAAAAATACAAAAAGAATCATCCCTCAACCCTTAGACCTAATTAGAGTAGCTTTTCGAGCCTAACGACACTATTCCCCGAGAGAATGATCAATCCCCCGGTACTTGCCACTTCACTATACTACATCGCTCAGGTACACTGCCTGGTGGGGGTTGTAAGCTTCTCAATATCCCTTGAGAGGTAAAACCTAAGTGCATAGGTTGCAGAACCCACGCATCAGGAGGACGGAAGAGTTGTAGTACGAAATGTTCAAGGAAGACAGAACATGAATCAAAGGAACTTTGTTAGGGGAAATGTTGCTGCTGGGATTGGAGGAGCTCAGAACAGAATGGGGAATGGCAATCAAGGACCAGGAAGGCAAGTCAAGTGCTATAACTGTGGTGGATTCGGACACATTGCTAAGAATTGCAATCAGCTAAAGCGTCCTCATAATGCTGACTACTTTAAGGATGTCATGCTACTGCTACAAGCTCAGGAGAATGGTGCCGCTCTGGATGATGAGGAAGCAATATTCTTAGCGGGGGTTCAGGGGAATACGTTTGATGCTGATGTGGATGATCAACCAGTTCAGGACTTGGCCCTTAATGATCCAAACATCTTCCAAGCTGAAGACTGTGATGCCTTTGACTCTGATGTTGATGATGAACCTACTGCTCAAACTATCTTCATGGCAAATCTTTCTTCAGCTGTATCATCTCCATATCAGTCTGGCCATTCTAACTCGTCTGTCATTTCTGAGGTACTAAAATTATATGATGACTAAGACAAAGTACATCAGACCAATGTTATTGAGACAGATAAAGCTGATCTGGGAAGTAGTGATATTCACCCATTTGAGCATTATGTGTCTCAAAGCACATAATCTGATGTACACAGTCATGCATCTTCTGTTGATAGCTGTGATATTACTGTAATCGAACAAAAGATTCATCATAACGTACAACAAATTAGCGTTAGTGATTCAGATAAGGCAAGTATGGGGAATATTAATATTGTCCCATACGAGCAATATGTGAAACATAACGAAGAATCTGTTGTACAAAATAGTGTATCTTCTGTTACCGATAATGACCATGAATTGCATGAATACACTGACTTCCCTGATGACACCCTTGCTAGTAGACTTAAGATTTATAAAGATCATTTGGCCTGGAGTAAACAATGTGCTAAGTTTGAACTAACCGAACGTGAACATAAAATGGAAAGTCAGATGTGTACTTTTATCATTGAACGAAACTTAAGGGAGGAAACACTTAAAAAGGAGTTATTTTCTTTACAAAAACAATTAGAGCAAACTGTTAAGCAGAAACAAGAAATTCAAGAAAGTGTCAATGTGCTGAAACAGGATTTCAAAGAAAAGGAAACCAAACTCTTAAGTGATTTTTCCAAACTTAAAACGTTGAAAAACAAACTTGAAGATAAATTGTACCGTCTAGATCAATCCAAACAAGCTTTTAACATGATCATTAAGCACAGAAGGTTTAGAGATGAACATAGTGAGAACATTATAGGAGAACCGTCGCCCAACTACTGTAAGAAAGCAATAGAGGCCCAAACTTCTATATACGATGGCAATGAACTTCTCAAACCAATTCATGATCCCCTCTGCGTTGAATCGTTTGATGAGACCCTTGAAATTGCTAAAACAACTAGGGATAAGATGATTGAGAAAATGAATGACCCTAAGTGTGTAGCAAAAAGAGTCGTAATTAAACCACATGACTATGACAAAGAGAACTTTGAGTCTACCTATAAGTCTACTCTGTCCTCATTCAAGTCTAGGTTTAAGCCTCAAACTAATTTGACACCTGAACAAGTGTTTTGGGCACTAGACATTGAGAAAAGGAAGGTCGAGAAACTTAAAAGCGAAACACCAAATCTTAAAATAGTGCCTTCTACAACAATGTATCCACCCAATACACCTGCGCATATCGTCCCTAGAAGTCTTCCCATTAAATGTAAAACTCTTATTGCCATGTATGTATTCCATCAATTATTTGCGGACTTTGACAAAACATGTAAAAAGAGAATTACACCAACGGGTATTACTGAAGGGGAAAGGGGATTTGAAAAGACAAAACGATGTTATCTTACAGAGGTCATTCCATTTTTTGATCTTCTCGAAGACCATTTTAACAGTCTTAAGAATTCCTTGGAAACTGAAATCAATGAAGTAAGAACAACTTTCAAAGATATGGAAAAAGTGGTAGAGCTCAATGCTATTGAACTTAAAAAATGTGAGATTGAGAACAAGAATATTCTCATCATGAATGACAATTTGATTGCCAAATGCATTGTTCAAAATATTTATTATACTGCTACTGATTCTGCTTTAACTGCTTCTCAATTTCATGACATATCAAATGCTTTTTGTACTGTCAAGAATCGTGTTAGTGAGCTTGAGGGGGAGAATTTGACGTTGCTTAAGAAAATCCAAAACGATGATCATGAAAACATGGTCAGCACTTTTCTAAATTAGAAGTTGAGAATCTTAATTTGCAATTAAAATATCAACACCTAGAAGAAAAAGTGAAAACTACCAGTGTCAAGACATCCTTGGATGCTCCTAACTTTGATGCATTTTTTGAAATAAGCAACCGAGATGAAAGGATTCAAGCTCACTTGAACACGATCCAAAGATTAAAAGCTCATATTTCACAATTGAAATCAAACAAGGGTGATGAGATTGGCTCCCAGAAACCAATGTCTCTAGATTCTCAGAATTTTCATCTTTAAAACACCATCAATAGACTGCAACAAGAAAACGATTGCTTTCAAGCTGAAAATTCAGAGGTTAAACAGCATTACAAAGAGTTGTATGACTCGATTAAAATTAATCGTGACAAAACAAATGATAAATAACCTCTTTGCTTAATGAAATTGAGAATCTAAAGGCTCAGGAAAAAGGGAAAATGCCAGTAAACACCGGTGTTGATGTTGGTATAAAGGTTTCTGCTGTTAAAAACTATGATATTGATGCTGTGAATATCCCGTTACCTCTTAAGAATAATAAGTATGCACATAGATATTATCTCACGTATCTTAAGGAGTGTCTTGGTATGCTTCATGAGACTATAGAAGAGGTTAGAGTAATGAAGCCACATGACAGCTCTGTTTTAGATGCTTGCTTCATCACTAAACGTTCGCAAGAGTTGTTAGAATATGCTATTGGCACATGTCCTAAGATTGATAACCAACGAGATAGATCCACTGCATCATTAGCTGTCACTAAGCCCAAGCATGTTATCTTTGCAGTACCACTGAATGCGTGTGAACCCAGCACATCAAAACCAGAAAAACAAGTGGTAACAAATAAATCTAATGTTCCATTCATTAATTCTACAGGAGTAATCAGTGACACTAAAGCTAGCAAGTCAAAGCTTAACTGCAACACAAGGAAAGATAAGACTTCGCCAGCTAAAAGTGATCAAGGGAAGAAAGTAGAAGACCACCCTAGGAACAATAACATAGATTTGGACAAAATGAATCGTGTTGATTCTAGTATTAGCTCTAAGCGTACTGTAATTAATTCGAATTCTAATGCTACCTATATGACATGTGATGGATGTTTAATTTCTGGTAATCATGATGAATGTGTTGTGTCTTTCTTAAAATGCTCTAAGTGTTCCCATGCTAATAATGCTAGGAAATCTGAAAAGAGTAAGCAAGTTTGGAAAGAAACAGGGAAGAAGTTTGCTAATGTTGGTTATCAATGGAGACCCACTGAAAGAAAATTCACTCTAGGAAACATATGTTCCTCGACTAGATTAGCTTACCCAAAGTTAATATGGTCAAGAAATGGAAGCCTACGGGTAGAATTTTGTCTCTGGATGCACATCATCATACTTTAGGCCCAATGCATCAAATAGTGTAGTCTCCACTATGAACACATTATCGACATTGTCTCCTGTGAATCCTGAATTTGTATGTGCTAACCAAACGGACCCCAAATTCACATGGGGATCAACATATTTCAGTTATCCACTGTTGTCTATTTTCAAATGCAGATCGTACAAATCGTCCTGTGGTATTTGGACTCAGGCTGCTCAAAACATATGACAGGGGATCACTCACGGCTCCAGAATTTCGTGAAAAAGTTTATCGGGACATTTAGATTCGGGAACTATCATTTTGGTGCAATTATGGGTTATGGAGATTACGTCTTTGGTGACAGTGTGATCTCAAGGGTTTATTATGTGGAAGGAATTGGACATAATCTATTTTCTGTTGGACAATTTTGTGATTCCGATCTCGAGGTTGCTTTCAGAAAACATACATGTTTCGTTAGAGAATTGGATGGTATTGATCTTCTAAAAGGTAGTCGTGGCAATAATCTTTACACCATCTCTATTGAAGACATAATGAAGTCCTCTCCAATCTGCTTGTTGTCTAAAGCATCAAAGAACAAATCATGGTTATGGCAACGACGCTTAAACCACTTAAACTTTGGTACCATTAATGAACTCACTCGTAAAGATCTTGTTCGTGGCATGCCCAGACTTAACTATGAAAAGGATCATCTGTGCTCCGCATGTCAACTGGGCAAAAGCAAGAAGTATGCCCACAAACCCAAAACTGTTAACACCAACATGGAAGTTCTTCACACCCTTCACATGGATCTATACGGGCCAATGAGAATGCAGAGTATAAACGGGAAGAAATATGTACTTGTGATAGTCGATGACTACTCACGATTTACATGGGTAAAGTTTTTGAGAACCAAGGATGAGACTCCTGAGATCATCATCAAACTCATCAAACAGCTGCAAGTACTACTCAACAAAACTGTCAGAATCATCAGAACAGACAATGGAACTGAGTTTGTTAATAAACAACTCACTCAGTTTTATGAAAGTATGGGGATCACTCACCAGAAAAGTGTTCCACGCACTCCACAGCAGAACGGTGTTGTCGAAAGACGAAATCAGACTCTTGTTCAAGACGCACGAACCATGCTGATATTCTCTAAGGCTCCGATGTTTCTATGGGCAGAAGCAATCTCCACAGCTTGCTACACTCAAAATTGATCCTTGATTCATACTCTTCACAACAAAACTCCTTATGAGCTTGTGCATGGCAGGAAACCGGATCTTTCTTCTCTACGTGTGTTTGGAGCTCTTTGCTACCCCACCAACGACAGTGAAGACCTGGGAAAACTAAAAGCTAAAGTTGATATTGGTTTCTTCATTGGCTATGCTCCAGATCGCAGGGGATACCGAATCTACAACAAACGTACCCGACAAATCATGGAAACAATTCACGTCACATTCGATGAGCTGACTGAGCATCCAGCTTCTGGACAATCTAGTTCTGAACCCGCACCTAATCTACTCACTCCTGGACCAAGTAGTTCGGGCCTTGTACAGAATCCTTCTCCTGCAATACCTTAAATACCTCCTACCTGTGAAGACTTGAAGACGTTGTTCAATCCAATGTTTGATGAATACTTTGAGCCTACATCTATTGGAACCACTGCTGATCCCTCACAATTACCTCTAATTGCAGAAGCTCCTATTCCAATCAACCCTGAAGGTTCATCTGAGTCGGTTTCCATCAGTCAAGATGCTCCATCCATGAGTCATTCACCAACATCATCTAGCGTTCAAACATCTACGGTACAACAAGTCCCAGCAGGAAGTAATTCTTTTGAAGCTAATCCAGATTCTTCCCCAGTTGAAGCTCCGTTGTAAACATCTTTGCTCCTGAATATTCTTCAGACACATCTACTTCTGTAGATACTAACATGAGCAACCCAGTGTCATCCACCCAACCACATGAATATCTAAGGAGATGGAAAAATGATCACCCGATTGACAACATCATTGGAAATCCTTCACGACCAGTGTCCACACGGAAGCAACTCGCCACTGATGACTTATGGTGTTTCGTTAACACAGTTCTATCCAAAGTCAAACCCAAAGATTTCAAAGAGGCATTATCTAAAACCTGCTGGTTTGAAGCTATGCAAGAAGAAATTCACGAGTTTGATAGACTAGATGTATGGAAATTAGTGCCTGCTCCAAGTTGTGCAATGATCATCGCACTCAAGTGGATATTCAAGGTTAAGCTTGATGAATATGGAGATGTACTAAAAAACAAGGCATGGCTGATGGCTAAAGGATATCGTCAAGAAGAAGGTATAGACTTTGAGGAATCTTTTGCACCTGTTGCACGAATTGAAGCCATTAGAATCTTTCTTGCAAATGCTGCCAGTCAAAATATGATTTTCTATCAAATGGATGTTAAGACTGCATTCCTTAATGGTGAATTGAAAGAAGTGGTCTATGTCACTCAACCAGAAGGTTTTGTGAACCCTGAGCATCCCAATCATGTCTACCGACTGAAGAAGGCTCTTTATGGGCTTAAACAGGCGCCTAGAGCATGGTATGATACTTTATCCAAGTTTCTTCTGGCTAACAAGTTTTCCAAAGGAGTTGTTGATCCCACGCTATTCACAAGGAAATCAGGCAAACATCTGCTTCATGTACAAATCTACGTAGATTACATAATCTTTGCCTCTTTAGATCCTGCTGAATGTGATCAATTTTGTCTTGAGATGATCTCTAAGTTTCAAATGTCCATGATGGGACAAATGTCATTCTTCCTAGGACTACAAATTTCTCAAAATCCCGAAGGCATATTTATCAATCAATCCAAGTATGCTACTGAGATATTGAAGAAATTTGGGTTCTACTCATGTGATCTTGTAGACACCCCTATGGTAACATCATCAAAGCTGGACGAAGATAACTCTGGGATCCCAGTTGATCAAACCAAATACAGAAGCATGATTGGATCTCTTATGTATCTTACAGCCAGTAGACCAGATCTTCTATTTGTTGTGTGCATGTGTGCTCGATATCAGTCTAATCCTACCAAAAAGCATCTGGAAGCTGTTAAACGAATCTTTAGATATCTTTTAGGAACTATTCACATGGGTCTCTGGTATCCAAAGGAAACAGCAATGGAGCTGACAGCATATGCAGACGCAGATCATGCAGGGTGTCAAGATACAAGGAGGAGGACGTCGGGTGGTGCTCAATTTCTGGGAAAAAAACTTGTGAGCTGGGCATCTAAGAAGCAAATGAGTAACTCCGTATCCTCTACAGAGGCTGAATACATAGCCATGTCATCTTGCTGTGCTCAAATCCTTTGGATGAGATCACAACTTTCAGACTATGGCTTCCAGTTCAACAGAATCCCTTTGTATTGTGACAACAAAAGTGCAATCGCTCTCTGCTGCAACAATGTCCAACACTCCAGATCCAAGCACATTGACATTTGACATCACTTCATAAGGGAACAGGTTGAGAAAAGGGTGGTTGAGCTCTACTTCGTGAGGACGGAATTTCAGTTGGCAGATATCTTTACTAAGGCACTCCCAAGAGAACGATTCGAATTCATTCTCCTACGTCTTGGCATGAAGAGTCTATCTCCAGATACCCTTAAACGTCTTCAGGAAGAAACTGAGGAGTAACGGAATGGCTTCAAATATCCTTGTACATAATTTTTTTTAAACCAAAAAGAAAATAAAAAATATAAAACCTAGAAAAACCATAAAAATCTGAAAAACACAAAAAGACCAAAAATAGTTCTTCATTAGGCATGTCTTCTGTTTATCGATAACATTTACGGTTCTAGAAATGTCATTCAATAATGACACGGAACTTTAAATGAAGCTTGAGCAGAAGTTAAAAATGAATAATTAAAACATGTCTCGATGGCTTACAGTTACTTCAAACTGTAACCAGGGCCTAATTTTATGGTTTGCTATCTCGTCAGATAACAACCCGGACCTCATTGTAGGGGAAAGCTTGTCGCCAAAAAGACGGCTATTCCTAACAAAGGCTGGAATTACTTCATATTCTTGCCTTTCCGATCTGATGTACTCTTCAGTGCATCATTTCTGGTTAAAGAAGAGAAGTCTTCTTTGCATACGCAAACACTTTCCATTCTATGATTCTTCAGGAAAGTATTTGTCTAAAACTTGGTGATACCATGAAATCTTCGGAAATCAAAATGGAAAATTTTCATAAAATTTATCACTCAATCAATGCCAACAATTTTTCTTCAAAATTATAAATGGGTCATTGATTGAAGGGGAGAGTGATTTCAAAATTTTATAATATCATCAAAATGCAATACTTTGAACATAATAAGCAATAAAACAACTTGTGATGGTTATGTGTCAGTATGATAATTTTTCAAAGAGTTTTTTGTTAAAGCTTCAAATCTTTTCAAAACTCATCAATTCTGACACATAACGACCTCCCTCACAGATTGAGGGGGAGCATAAAAAGGTTCCTTTTATCAGAAAATATTAAAATTGACCGCATGTCTCTCCCAAAAGTTTTCTAACTTATTT
>LBNU01001304.1:0-20067 GCA_014162995.1 Artemisia annua
TGTATAGATTCCTGAAAAGTTAACACATAAAAATTCAAAGTGAATTACAATACTTGCATATGCATAAGTAATACGTTCATAGAAACAATCGTTAACTTGTTCAAGATGATGTTTGGGGATTTAATATCTTACATTATAAACAAACTCTTTGTGAGTCTTTATTCCACATGTTATCCTTTCCATTCACATGATCAGGATCTTCGGGTCTCCATGACGAAGGAGGCCATCCGGAAAACTAGATAGATGTTTTTCGAATTTAACGCAAGGCCCTTCACGTCGACAAATAGCAACAATCACAGGTATTTACTACACTCAGAAATAATATGAGAAAATTTAGATATCTTGTTGTTTATAGTTTCCTATTTGTAGCAAACTGACATACCATCAGGATTGAGACCTTGTAGATTGATCACAAGATAGCTGAATAAATTAACAAAGTAGAATAGCAACGCCCTTGAAAAACCGTTATGGAGAATGCCCATTGCTGTGATGATCAAGCATCCTACATACACATCTGAGGCCACTAGGCGCCGGAAACCCCCCATTCACATAAAAATCATTTGACTGATTATACCGATGATATCTGCGAGATTAGTAAACTTACGTAAAAAAAGTAAGGGCTGATCAACAGGAATAAAACAGAAAAATATAAACATAAAACAAACAGATACTGCAAAAGTTAAATGAAGATAAACAATACTGAGGAGGCCCTTATCATTCTATAAAAATCAGGTTTATTTAAGCGTAAGAAACAAAATATGACAGCTTTCGGTAGATGTAAAAGCCAGGGTTGAATAAATAGATAATACTGAAGTAAGCCCTGCAGATCAAGTAGCTTCAGGCAAGTGCTTTATCGGAACTATGCACCTGCAATACATAAACCAGACAATTACTACTACATGTTCAGTCAACTATCACAATTTGTTTACCGCTACATTTAAGCATCAAGAAGCATCTCCTAATGCACACACAACGATTGTATTAATATCCCTTAGTTTTATTGTACAAGTTTATGCTCCATATAGGTATCAAATGGCGGAACTAGAACATTTTATTTTTATTTTTTTTTTTTGGGGCGGGGGGGGGGTGAATAGGAGATTTGTTTGAACCTTCAACCTAAATTACCCATAAAAAACCTATAATATTTTACACTATGTGCCGCAAATTTTGGGAGGCCGACCCTCCCCTCCCCTACATATTTCCGCCATTTAGGCTATACGATGCTCAATGGGCTTATACTCGCAATAAATTAGAAGCACACACTTAACACCCTAAATCTACAACTCCACACAAAAACACTACAATAAAAGATGACACTGTACAGAATCTATACACTAGCATAATAACATATAAAAAAGACATAATAATAAGGGGGTGTTTGGGTTAAGCATATATAGTGAGCATATAGCTTATATGTTTCCGGATTATATCTCATAAGCCCAATTTCCGGCTTATTTTTGAGACATATTGGCTTATATATGCTTATTATTTGTAATTAACTAATATAAGCCAATAAAGTCTCAAATAAGCCGGAAAATTGGGGCTTATGAGATATAACGCCGTAAAACAAATAAGCTTTAAACAACACCTAATAAAACTATGATTATGCAAAGTATGCCTTGAACTACTACAAGTGTAAGTAACCTAATCCTGCTCGATAGAACACTAAAATTTCACCATCTCACTATAACATCCCCGCTACCTCAGACCACAAAAATTATTGTCTGCTTGCCCGCAGCGCTCACGATTTGCTTGTTGTGGCCTCATGGAAGACTTCACAACAGTTCACCCATACTTAATACTAATTTCACATGACACGCCTTGAGAACTCCACCGGCCGTAGACCACAAAACGCGTTGTGTTCATTTGTAAGGCGAATTGTTATTATCTGATGAACCCAGCATCTCTCCAGGCCCACTAAAGCCAATGTGAGATATTACGTAAGGTGTTACACTCACGCTCATAATTAACAACAACAATAATCAAAATCACTATAACCTCCTCCCCGCCCCCCCCCCCCCCCCCCCCCCCCCCCGGCCCCCCTTCTCTCTTAAACATCAACACAAACAAGTAAGCAACTGAACTAGTACAAGGTATAACATAATGGAGCTCAAAAAAATATGTCGAAAAATAATTAACATGAATGTAAGTAATAAACCTGATCAATTAGTCAAATAGGGGCTTCATACCTCAAAAACGCTTATTTCATTTATAGGCGAATGTTATTCTTATGAACCCAGCCAATGCGGGATTCACCTAGAAGTGTTACACCACGCTCATAATTCAACAACAATAAATCAAATCACTATAATAAGCCCCCCCCCTAAAAACATCAACACTAACAAACTAGCAAGACATACAAATAATACAAGTATAACCTAAATACCGCTCAAACTAAGTCGAAAATATAATTAACATAAATCACACAATTATAAATTAATTAAAACACATAATGTAAGTAAATTAAATTAAAAAAGAAATGAAGTAATCCTGATCAAAAAAATATTAATAAAATGCATATAATTAATCATAATAATAATGTAAGTAATTGAATTACATGTATAACCTAATGATAATAAGAGAATCAGTTACTAGAAATTAAACAGATCGAAAATAAAGTGAATTGAGAGAGTATATATATATGAAGTGGTTATACCTAGCGTTTGGATCTGTGATTGATTAATTGATGTGTAAAATAAAGTAGTTTCTAGTTAGAGAGATTGAGAAGTGTTTGTGTGTGTGTTTTTCAGTGTGTGTTTTACTGTGTGTGAGAGATAGAGGGAGAGTGATGCAAGTGGGAATGAGTGAAGAGTGTTGTGTTTGTGTTTGTCCGTACTTCTTGTGACCGACGCTTCCTTGCTTGCAATGATTTTTGGACTTTCTTTACTTCCGACCCTGCGCGAGACGCAACCAGTACCAAATATGATACGGTGCATAAAATATTTTGAGTTGTGAGTTAAATCAATGGACCATGCGTATTTAAAATACATTTAAGAAAAATTGATGATTTTTTTCAAAACTAACACTACATTAAAAAGGGCCTGGGACTTGTTTGGTTCCGTCCCTACACTTGTTTAAACTAGTTTTACTTCTAGCTTTCGATTCAAACCTACGGGTGTTCTCGGTTCGGTTTTCAGTTCAAACTTGAACTGAATATTCAATTTGGTTTGGTGCGATTACAAATTTGGTTCGGTTTGATTTTCGATCTAGCGTTTGGATCTGTGAATTTGATTGATTGATTAACTGATGTGAAAAGTAGTTTCTAGTTAGAGAGATTGAGAAGTGTATGTGTGTGTTTTTCAGTGTGTGTTTTAGTGTGTGAGAGAGAGAGTGATGCAAGTGGGAATGAGTGAGAGTGTGTTTGTGTTTGTGTTTGTCCGTACTTGTTGTGACCGACGCTTCCTTCCTTGCAAACTTTTTCGGACTTTCTTTACTTTCGACCCGTTGAGGGAAGTAACTAGTACGGAGTAACAAATAAATACAGTACGATATATAAATTTTTTTGAAGGGTGATACTCACTCCGTCCCATATTAAATGTCCACGTTTGACTTTCGGAGTCTTTTTTCTTCTACTTTGACTTAAATATTTTTGTTTGTATTATATGATACTTGATGAAAGTTATATCTAACGAAAATACATTTAAAACTCAATTGATTCATATATTTTTCATCAAGTATTATATAATACACATAAAAATATTTAAAGTAAAAGTTTATAAAAAAAGAATTTGAAAAGTCCAAGTGGACATTTAATATGGGACGGAGGGAGTATAATAGAGTTAAATTGATGGATCGTGTGTATTTAACATGCATTTAATAAAAATTGATGTTTCGTTTAAAAAACAAACATCACATCGAAAAAATTCATAAGGTCTCAGGACTATGCGGGAACCCTCTTGTTCCATCGTTTAAACTAGTTTTACTTCTAGCTTTCGATCCGAACCTACGGGTGTTCTCGGTTCGGTTTTCAGTCCAAACTCGAACCGGATATACAATTTTGTTTGGTTTAGTTTTGACAAATTCGGTGCGATTACAAATTTGGTTCGGTTTGATTTTCGGATCTTGCGGGTAATATTTGAAATGTGAACCGAGTTGAGTTCACGACTATGTTAAACTCGAGTTGTGTTTGATAACAAAGCTTGAAATTTGATTCACCAATTATTTCACGACTCAAGTTTGATTGTTTAATCAAGTGTGAATGTTTTATTGATACTTATGAGTATAACTCGACCATCATTAAAATGACCTAGTTTTAAGAAGGGAGGTGATTTTGCACACTCTCTTAATTGATTGGCACACTCTAAATTATAGTGTCTTGACATTTATACCCTCACAGAGTGAAAATATGTAAAGTAATGTGAGGGTATAAATGTCAACACACTTTAATTTAGAGTGTTCCAATCAATTTAAAGAGTGTGTAAATCACCTCTCTTTTAAGAAACATCTTTCTCACCAAAGGTTTAATGTAAAAATCTCTTCTTGTACAAATTATTATATATATCATTTACGAAAAATAAACGGAGTCGTCTAAATTGATGGCAATTGAAATTTAACGCCGTTAAAATATTCACAAACACCTCAAACTATACAACATGTTACAGAACTTGTTATTATTTTATGACATTTTTATATAACAAACTTTATTTATCAAATATT
The DNA here is from genome assembly GCA_014162995.1 of Artemisia annua. NCBI lineage: Eukaryota > Viridiplantae > Streptophyta > Magnoliopsida > Asterales > Asteraceae > Artemisia > Artemisia annua. The sequence continues at coordinate 4,657 of LBNU01001304.1, forward strand.
TAGCGACTTATTTAATAAAAAATCCACCGCTGAAAAGGCCTATGGATTACGAACAAAACGAGCCCCATATTGATATGCTTTTGACATACGCACGATTTTATAGAAACTGCTGAAGTTTAATATGTATTTTTGAAAATAAAAAATGAAACTTTCAAATGATACCCTTAACATACCTTAAAGTTGGTTTAATAATAGATTTTAAAATAATAATAAAAAAAATAATGATAATAATAATAATAATAATAATAATAATAACAATCACTAACCTAATAATTCAATTGTCGTTTACAAAACAGACACAAACCACATGTCCAACCGCGAGCGGATTTATTTGCATCCCCATCCTCCTTCAGCAGCAATTTGAGCAACTTTATTCTTGTCTCTGATATTATTCAACTTTCTGGCATTTTGAAGACATTCTATTTTAAAATATCACTAATATTTAAAGGTTACTGACAGTTCTCAAGTGATATAATAATATAATAAAAAGAAGCTACGCAATAACGCGCGAGCAATCTCACTCGTTTGTGTGCAATTACGAAAAATGGTCAAAAATGATCATGGATATAATTAGTTTGGTCGTATAAGTCAAGAATGTTCTTCTTCAAAAGTGTTATTTTATAGCAATCAATTATTTTGATCACTAGCAAGTGACATTTTCGGTTTTTTTTTAGCAAGTGACATTTTCATTTGTCACTGCTTCATCTCTAAAATATACATTCGGTCTTCCTTCTTTTGAGAAAAGATATGCGAGTGGACGTTTTTCTATTTATCAACCAAGAAATCAATAAATGGCGTGGGAGGAGGAGCAACTGAAGATTTCGATGTAATGGACGAGAATGACGCTTTCTTCTTAGGTTTATCCTTGTCCATTGGTCGAAATTCACCAACCTTTTCATCCTCTGAATCATTCATTTCGGCGTTGGGATTAAAATGGCCATGTACCAAGTCCATTTTGTTGAATGAGGTGGTATTCGGTGTTTGATTTTTTGTTTGCTTCGGCTTTGGTTTTATAAAACTTTGGCATTTCTATCTCTTGCCAACTTTTATGTCCTGTCAAAAGTTTCAACGGCTTAAGAAGTGTGAAATTTTGAGCATACATCATAAGACATCTAGATATTGCGTTATCGAACACCCTTGGTCATTTAATCCACTTTGGTTCCTCTGACAACATTATCGTAAATCGCACAAAATTGACCAACTTTAGGACCAATTTGTGATCTCCAATTGTGGTTGAGGGCATCGTAGCCTCTTGTTGATTCCCCCATTTCCCTCTCTAAGTATGTTAGTACGTCCGTCCAAAAGCCCAGATTTTTTAGCATTCCCTTTGGCACTATTTTTGGACGTGTTGATCCAAGCTTTACACAACGCTATCTCTTCCGCATAGTTCCATGGATTTCTATTGTCTTTTTTTAGTCTTCCTTCCTTTTGACATCTTTTTGACAACTTATTCATTATGATATGGACCTCTTCCATGGGATAGTCATCTTATACGTGTTTAGATGGACCACCCGAAGCTTGAGTAGAAGAATAATGTTAACCACCAAAAGCATACTCAAATCTTCCACACCATCAACATTAAAAGAGTGAACCATAGAATAACTTTGAGATTGGTACGAATTGGTGGTCACAATGAATCACGGAACAAAGGTGGTGATGACGAACTATACATTTGTAGACTATGCAAAAAAAATTTGCTGTTGTTGTTCTTGTTACATTTATTGGTTAAACGGAGGTGTGAACGAATTGTTTGGGTAAATAGGTTGTTGTTGTTGTGGTTGGTATGCAAAGTTTGCCGGTCTAAAATTAACGGTTCGTGAGTGACCTAAACGAAAATTGAAATTGAGTGTTGGAACGTTTTGTTGGCAACGTGTTTTTGGTGTTTTGATTTTAGGTATTTTTTGAAACATTGTTTTTGGATGTGAAGTGTAGAGTATATAAAGAAAGAATGTATTTGAAAGAGTGAATAAAAATGAAATAGTATTGTGGTATTTATAAAGATAAAATTATATAAATTTGTAGAAGGATTTTTTTTTTTTTTTTTTTTTTTTTTAATTAAAATGCCCAACGGCTTCTTTTCTGACCGTTGGCTATCGAAGATGCTCTCCACAACTCGGTGTTGGCAATGACCGAGTTCTCCATTTTTTTTTACCCACGACGAGCTGTAAGGTGTCCCTAATAACCTTACGCGTCTTAAATGCCTCGAGAATTCATGCTCGAGGGCTTATAACCATCAATCTTAAGATTTTAAAGACGGTAGATGTAAATAAGAGAGAAACCGGAAGGTTATGAACACATATTTAAGTTTTCTTTTTCTTTCGTCATTGTAAGATAAGTAACACAAACTACAACTTATTTTGCTTGACAAAGATACGTTAGGGTTAGAGCTCCACATGTGCAAAGCACGTGAAAATAGAAAACTAGAAATGTCATTTTAGACTTTCACTTTGTTTTTATCTTTTTGGACTCTAACAAATATAATAACTATGAGACAGAGGGGTGTAAACAAATCGAGCTTTTGTCGAGTAACTCGAGCTCTACTAGAGGTCGGCTGAGCTCTATTAAGTCTTGTACTCGAGCTTGAGCGCATATACTCGAAATATTTATCAAGTCGAGCTCAAGCTTATATAGATTCGACTCGAGTTATTATTGAGTTTTTCAACCTTCAAAAATACGTTTTAAGGGTTTATATGTGAAATTATGAAAGTGTAAAGCTTTTCGAGCCGAGTTCGAATGGAATTCATAACTTATCTAATATTTTACATGTAGTTAGTTAAAAAAATGCATCATTACAAATAACTTGAGCTTTCAAGCCTAGCTAAAGCTTAGTTCAAACTATCTCGAACCGAGTTCAAGCTTCCCTCACAAAAGATCGTCGAGCTATCTAGCCGAACTCGAGCCAAACAAATTATTGTCAAGTCGAGTCGAGCTCTGTTTGACACTCGTTTACACCCGCACACAAACTTAACCAGAACCCTTTTTCTGTGACACAGGTAAGTCGAAGTCTCCCCAGTCACTCAAACCTTTTGACACAAACTTAAGAACACCACCACCAGTTCTTGTTTACTTATTGTTTTTTCTTTTGTAAGTTTATTATTATGTTGGAATTTATTCTTGATGTATCTTTATTTACGATGTATAAACTTTAGAAATTGCCTACTAATGTTAGGTTCAAGTGTGCTACCACCCAAAATCATCAAACACATATATTTCTTGATGATTTTGGGTTCATTATGATAAAGGGGATGGTGTAGTGATGAAGAATGTGGGAGATCCATGATGAAATGAGTCCCATAAAAAGAAAGAAAAGAACTGATCTACCCTTGTTTACGTGGCATTTCAGAGATTTTAACGGTCAAAGTTAACGGCTATTAGACAATGGGAGGGACTGTGAGTGTTATGGGTTTCCGAGTTAGGGACTATTTGCATTAAAAATAAAAATAAANGAATTTTCAAATCGAATAATAGCAATGTGAGTGGCTTAATACATTTTGTAAATGTTTTCTTGCACAGTTTCATTGGTTATGTCATGATTTTGTGTTAACCATACCAAGAACCACCTATTTTGACCCATTACCCAATCCACCTATTTAATTTATTATTATCGCCGAAATTTTGCTATAAGCAAAGTTTATTTTAATGCGCAACCAATTAATTTGTTTTATTAAATTTTAAGAACATGCATTCTAGCCTTGTAGACGGGTACAATGCTAATTCCTTCAAAAGATTTAAATCAGCAGGAAACCTCTAACCCGTGAACCGTGCACCCTTTTTGGGTGCCAAGTGACCCTTCCTCCTCAAGCACCAAGCCTAGGAAATGAAAACTTGTTTCGTGACCTTTAGTGAGGAGTTGAGATTGAACCTAGGACGTATTTCTCCAAAGCCCTCTGTGACGGGTCAATTGAACGTTTGCGGCGGGGAAGTGATACCACTAGGGCGATACCCGAATAGCACAACGCTACTTTCAGTTTTCCCTTTTACCTCTCCGTTTATTGCTATCCCTTGTTTGACCTCTGTTTTTTTACAAGTGCATAACTTTAAATAGCTGCGTCGGTGTTGTTTGATTAGTAAAATTGTGTTAAATGTTTTTCAGCAACATTATTGAGTTTATAAACACTTTATATATCTCTACAATTCCATGTTAGATATTGATTGGATAGTTAGGAAGGACACTCATAGGCTCATAGCGTTATGTCTTTATGAGCTTTATTTTAGGATGAAATACTTCATCAAGTAAAAACATGATGCTGTCTAGCTGTATTGTATAACAAAGCTTTTCTGGGATGGATGAACTCAATACGACACATCTGTTACACCGTTAGCATTGACTATTGAACACGTTAACTCTAACAAATCTTTAATGTCAACTAAAACGACTTGCTAACTATTCACAAGTTTTATAGTCTATACTCTATAATAGCAGTATATAGTTTATCTGTGAGATTACGCAATCAGGGAATATTACCAAACACACAAAGAGCTGACTTTGATAATGTCTGATAAAAGGAATTAGATTATTGGCAATAAATTAATGTATAACAAAATTCTTTAGTCTTTAATAAAATTTTTTTTTATGCATTCATTTTTAGCCTCATACTCACACATGTACATTGTAGGTTGACTTTGGGCATCCGATCCTAACTTCATTAGGTTAGCATCTCTTTGCAAATTGTGCATATGAGATTGCTTGGAATACCTGCTTAGTGACCATCATTTCTCGTATACAACAAGCTTTAAACTAACAACCAGCACTTAAAGTTAAGGTGAATGTTATAAGCTAATATGCTCAATTGATGGAATTGCACTGTGTGCCAAATTTAATATGTAAGGTCAACTAAAGTAACTAGATAACCGGCCACTAATTGTTTAAGCTATATATTAGTTGGAATTTGACATTCTTTTTATGCTACTTTGTGATCAATACACCTCTGCTGACACACAAAGAGACGGTTGAATGGGCATCTCACTAATCTTATTTTTAGGCCAAAATAGCTAGAACTAAACGAATATTATACCCAATTATGTAATCATGACATCTAAGGTGAAAAATACAAACGCGCACTTATAGAGAGTTGACTTTGGGAATCTGATCTTAACTTCACCGGGTACATTATACTTTTTGTTTATGTATATCCTCTAGTTATGGTCAGGTACATAGAACCAGTGGTTCTGACTTGTGAGTTCGAGACTCACCATTAACAAGAAAACTGCCACTTTGACGCGAAACAATCACATGTTCAAAACTTGACTGTCCAAAAAGAGGCCTTCATCAACCCATAAAGAATGTATATTTCTGGCTGCAGTCAGAGCCTAAATAAACTGAGAGTGGCTAAGATATATACTTAGCTGAAGTGAGGCAATTAATATTGAAGTGGCTAATTTAATTATCTATTTACTTGCTCCCCACCCTTAGATATATGGATGGAAGTTCAAGTATGGATATCTTGAACTGGACGGTAGCACCACCTAGTGAAATCGATGCATATTAGCTTGACGCCTTCCACTTACTCGCTTTATGGGCCTCATTGTGCAAGGCGTTTAAACACATATAGATTCTATTACTTATGACATGGCAGTAAATAATTGTTAGCAAAAGAAACACAGACCAAGGCGTACACATTATATTTGGCCATCTTTATACATAGGTGCAAAAACACCCAAACTACAGAAATAATTCTATTGTGTAAGGTCATCACGTCCCAACCCCATGATCTGCACATGCAATTTTGCTAGGAATACTGCACATCTAAACCCAATCATCATAGTTACAACTACTCTGACCGCACAGGTTAAACCCATTAGTTAAAGATTGATGAAGTGAAGATAATATCAGAAGCTAGTCTGTGGTTGCTTGGAGTACTAGTTTAAGCTGTATAACAACGGGATTAAACATTTTTTTCGTCAAAGTGATGCACACATTAGGATTGACTTTGGACATCTCATTACCGTGTGCACATCTACGCGTTTCCTTATAGGACCAAGTTGCTGAATTAGTTTAATTGTATTTTATTTTGAAAAAAAGTGGTTAATATATTTAAGTGATGCATATTAATGTGCTCTTTATGCCTATATAGAGGCATCCCTGGTATTGAACTAATTACAACAATAACTTTGGTGCTTCTTTTCAACTCTACATTTTATTTGACTTTTCTCCTTATTATTCAAGCACGGGTAATGGCATTTTTCATGGAGGAATTTGATCATCTGAAAATCCCACTAGAAGCGATCAAAAAAGCCACCAAAAACTTTGATGAAAGAAGAGTGATCGGGAATGGTGGTTTTGGGAAAGTATATAAAGGAAAACTATCTCACTCTACCAGAAAGAAAAAAAAGTTTGCTATAAAGCGTCTTAATCGAAATTGTGGGCAAGGAGATCCTGAGTTTTATAACGAAATCAGGATGCTTTGTTGTTACAGGCATGAAAATCTCATCTCTCTTCTGGGATTTTGTAACGAAGAGGATGAGATGATCCTCGTGTATGAATATGTATCTCGTGGAAGTCTTGATCGCCTTTTAAGTGATGTCACTCTCACGTGGACACAAAGAATCAAGATATGCCTTGATGCTGCAAAGGGATTGAGCTTCCTTCATGATCCAAACGGGACACAACAAAGAGTACTGCACTGTGACATAAAAAGTGCCAATATCCTACTCGACAAGAATATGAATGCCAAGGTTTCTGACTTTGGGCTTTCAAAGATGGGTCCTGCTTATCAACAATATTCACATCTTATCACGAATCCTGTAGGTACCCCTGGGTACTGTGATCCATTATATATGAAGACTTACTCCCTAACAAAAGAGTCGGATGTGTACTCTTTTGGGGTAGTCTTGTTTGAAGTTTTGTGCGGCAGGCTATGTGCTGAATATAGTAATGGTGAGCTTAAGGTTCAGCATGTGCCTTTTTGGAAGAAAAGCTGCAAGCAGAAGGAATTAGATAAGATCATCTTTCAAGATCTTGTTCCACAAATGGACCCAAGATCTCTGGAAATATTTGCAAATATTGCGTATCAGTGTTTGCATAAATCTCGTGAAGAACGGCCATCGATGTCTCTTGTAGTGGAACGACTTAAGATATCACTTGAATTCCAGAAGCGTCATAACCATTGGTCGAAGAAGATGCCAACATATAAAGAGTTAGTGAAGCATATGGTGGTGATTTTTGTGTCATCACTTATATTTTATGTAATTGTGATTTACTTAAGATCAAAGGCTTAATCAAGTTTAGCTTACGCCACCCATGAGTAAATATTTCATAGTAGCCTCATTGGACCGTACATCTTTCTAGTCGAGTTAGGAGGTGCGGAGTGCAGACTCGTTCTAGCTAGCTTGATCCCACCACAAACAAGTGCGAGGGTCAAGGGGCAGAGCCCCTTGCTTGGCAGCGCCCAAAAACCTAAATGGTTTTTGGGATTCGGGTATTACCCGTTTTCCCACCAAAAGACACCCCTTTTCCCCAACAGTCGTGACCCTTCCCGCCAACCAGTTTTAACCGATTTTAACTAACTTTCTCATTGTGCGATTATTTACGGCCAGTTCATTGTGGCATCGGCAATAATAAGTTTCACTGGAACCTCCATCTTGTCAAGCATCTCTTCAAAAGGATCTCCCATTTTGGTGTTAACTGTTGTCAAGAATGCTAACATGTCGGAGCCACGGTTGCGCTCACATGGTAGGACATTAGGTATAGTGACGAACCAAATGTTAATCTGATCTGGTTCTGGATTGATAAGCCCTAGCCATTCCTTAGTTATGACTATGGTGAAGAAGGTGTGATTGTGTTTATGGTTTATTCCAGAAGAAAGTAAGTTACAAAGGTTTAGCATTGGGTTTATGTGGCCTCTGCCCGGATATGGAACAACTACTACTTGATTTGTAGTCATTTATGGTTAATGGGAGGATAATTTGAATTTGTTTAAGTTATACTAGAAATACTACAATATTGGCGTGTTCATTTTGATTGCCATGGCTCGAAAATACTTCGAATAGCCAATCATTTTAGTTTTTATGTGTACTATGATTTCCATGTGAACTAGTTTTCAACGCCACACGCCAAGGGCTAAGGCTCGACTAATACTTTGAGTAACTATCATTTTTGTTTTTGTGTGAATCATGATTGCCATTTGAAGTCGCCAAGTATGTTGCTAGCATAAACTATGTCGCTAAATACGTCGCTATGGGTGTCGCTAAAAGGACTTTTTCATGTAGTATATAGGATGTGCACACTGTGAAGAGCCAAGACTCGAGCATACTTCTAGTAACCATCATTTTTGTTTCTATGTGAACCATAATTTCCATGTGACCAAGCTCTTTATACCACACATGAAGGGCTAAGGCTCAAGAATTCTTCGAGTAACCATCATTTTTTTTATATGTGAACCACCCTTTTCATGCGAGGCAAGGCTTATTAGGTGATAATCTTTAAAACATGAATTTTGCATACTTTATATGCTAGATACTTTCGGTAACCATCATTTTTGTTTTTTCCTTGCTGAAACTTCATCCATTGCTTAATTTGAAATGATCAAGGTTTGAGGATACTATGAGTAACCATCATTTTTGTTTTTATGCGAACTGCGATTTCCATGTGAACGAGTTCTCATTCCCACATACAAAGGCCATGGCTCAAGAATACTTCGAGTAACCATCCTATTTGTTTTTATGTGAACCATGATTGCCATGTGAACAAGCTCTCATTCCCATGAACGACGGGCTAAGGCTCGATTAATACTTCGAGTAACCATCATTTTTGTTCTTATGTGAAATTGTGAATCATGATTGCCACGTGAACGCGTTTTATTCCAATATCGCTATGTTCTCGAGTCTTTTTTGGTGGGAATATATAGTTAAAGAAAAGTAAAGAAAAGAAGTGGAAAGGAAACTTATTACATGTTCTCGAGTTGAAAGAAAACGGAAGAAAGAATAAGAAAGTTGAGTTCTCGAGTTAGAAAGAAAAAGAAAAAAAAGGAAAAAAAAACATAATTATAGTTATACACATAGACAATATATAACTAGTGTTATGTGTAAAGCTTAAGCTCTTTTAGTGTGTTACTTTAAGCTCATTCAACTTGAACTTGCATCAAGTTTCCAATGAGCCACGCTTGAATTAATCTCAAAACAACTCTGACTCATTTACACACTTAAATCACCCATTTAGCTCTATGTTTACAAGCTCAAACTCGAACTCATTAAACTCAAGCTATCCAGCTTTTAATAAGCCAAGCTCAACCTTGGCCCTTCATCTCATTTCGACGCCACCATCATTGAAATTTCTAGAAAGACGTAAGGTTCTTTTTTTCTCCTTTAACTCTACCTACCAAAATCGCATTAAATTTTCACGTATGTTTAGGATTTTACAAAAATGCTTTGAGTAAATATGTATAATGTATGCATAACGAAAAGTTGATGACAAAATACAAAACACTTCTTAGTTCATGTAGAAATATTAAGAAATATACTTTTCACATACTTGGGCTCTCAACGAGCCAAGCTCAAGTTGTTCAAAAACAGGTAGACTCTCGTTTACTAATAAAGTAATAAGAAAAGACTAATTGCACAAAAATGTATATAATTTGTCATTTTTTATATTTTTATGCAGCTATCTTGTTTTTTTTTACTACAAGTATGCAACATACTTGTGAATTCTGTCTTTACTACAAGTATGATCACTTGTGTCTATTATTGACGATTTTACTTTTAATTTATACATTTAATTTTAATTTATACATTCAGATTTAATCGAAAGTGGAGTAAATTGTTCAAATAATACACAAAAATGGTTATAAGATACACCAAAAAGATGAAATTTAAAAGTATGCTACATGGATATAGGGAGGGGAAAAAAAAGTTACACAAAACTAGGGCTGAGCATCGGGTCAGAGACCAAAACTGAAACGAGCTAAAAACCGATTTTGTTGAAGACATGAACCGAGAACCGAACCGACTCAGTTCGGATCGGTTTTGTGTCGATCTGTTCAGATCGGTTCGGTTTATGTGTGTTTTTCTCGGTTTTGGTTCAAATCGAACCAAACCAAAAATCACAAATATATAGACCCGGAAACCGAACCGAATATGGTCAATTCGGTTTCAATCAAACCAGCTCGGCTTGGTTTTTCAGTTCGGTTCGATTTGATTTTCATTCTATTTTTGATCACCCATACACAAAACTATAAAAAGTTACAAAGTTAGATAACAAATTGCAAAAGGGGTAAATACAATCTTGGTCTCATTGTTACACTTTCTAGAGAGAGAAGCAAACAAGAAAGAAGAAGATGACTCGAGGGAAACAAAAGATCGAAGCACAAAAGAAGAACGCAGAAAAGAATCAGAAAAACAAAGGATCTCAATTCGAAGCTCGTGCTGTTGCTCTCAAAATCGTCTGCCCTGTTTGCAAAGTATATATTTTTCACCATCTTTTTATCTCTGATTTGATTGAATCTTGCATTTTTATATGAATTCCCATCTGGGTTCTGTTTAAATTGTTATAAAGTTTGAATCTTTATGAATTTCCCCCTTTTTTTCACTGTCTTTTAGCTCTGATTTGATTGAATTTTACTGTTTTATTTGATATCTCATATGGGTTTTGTTTGAATCTTTTTATATAATGATCACTAAATTTGGTGTTGTTTTAGCTTAATTTGATTGGTTATTTGTGTTTTTATATAAATTCCCATATGGGTTTTGTTTATATGATCATAAAGTTTGATTCTTTATATAAAAATGACTGGGGTGTTTGTTTAAGCTTATATGTGGGCTTATGGGCTTATTTGATTTCGGCTTATATTTCGTAAACCTTAATTTTGTGGCTTATTTTGAGATTTGTGGGGTATATAAGCTTATTATGATATAACATGCCTAAATAAGCCAATAAGCCACAAGAATGAGGCTTATGAAATATAAGCCGAAATAAAATAAGCCCATAAGCCCACATGTAGGCTTAATCAAACACCCCTTTTATTTCATATCTCATATGGGTTTTGTGTTTATGATCATAAAGTTTGAATCTTTCTATATAAACATTAGTAAGTTTGATGTTTTAAGTGGATTGTTTTGTTACTTGACTGAATATTGCATAATTGATATCTCATATGGGTTTTGTTTAATTGTTTATTAAAAGGGATTTTAATATTTATACATAAGTGAATTTAAGTTCTTTATTTGAGTTCTTGTGTGGGTTTTGTGTAAAGTATTATAAGGTTTGAATCTTTATATGTGGATAATTTTGATGTTGTATAAAATTTCCCTTATTCGCTATCTTTTAGCTCTGGTCTGATTGAATCTGTTTGTTTCTATTTGATATCTCATCTCGGTTTGATGTAAATGATCATAAAGTTTGAGTCTTTACATACAGTAATTCTTTTTGTCTTGGGTGGATTGTTTGCCTGTGTGAGTTTAATTTGACTGAAATTTGTGTTTTTTATTTGAGTGCTTATGCGGGCTTTATCTTTGTATATAAACATCAGTGATCTTTTGCTTTTCCATTTGAATTGTTATACGAACGTCACTAAGCTTGGTTTGTTCTTTGGTGCGAAGGTTAATTTAATTAAATATAATAAGACTTACGAAGCTATTATAGTTTTTCTAAGACGCGCCTATGGAAAATAGAATAACCTCACATACGAACCAACTGGCTACTAGACACTGAATTACTAACAACACAACACAATTCAAAGAAAAACAATACATCCAACTAACAAGTAGAAGAGAAACTACTCTATCTGTCATAGCATTGGTCAGGACGAGGTAGTCCCGTCTTTCATGACTCGCCCGTTTTGACCCAATGCTAGACTACTCTGATTCTCTTAACTCATATGAAGTTCTCTGCATCAACTTTGTATGTTTGATCCTGAATAGGACCGAACCTCACTTGCCATAATTCTGTTACTGCTTTCAAATCTTCAGATTTTCTTTACTCTAAAGCTCATCAATCTCAGTCTAATCATTCTAATAATAACTTGAATCAGTTCTTCCCAAGCCCTATGCACATTTTGAAAGTGTCTTAGATTCCTTTCCTGCATATAAAGTATTACAATGCTCCATATGTTCTTGTTACAAGGGAGTTTACACATGATATTAATAATATCCATCCAGTTGTTGTTCAAACCATCCAAACATGCCAATGCTTTCAAATCAGTCCATACCTGTAAGGAGTACTCGCAAACAGAGAATAGATGATCATGTGAGTCAGGCATTTAGGAACATAGTCCATAGCTCATTTGCCATCCAATTCCAAAGCACAAAGGTGTGCCTTCATGTGTAGTGAGAAAACCATACTATCGAGCTCCATTTCATTTTATTTCCTTCATTCATCAAGTCTTACCATATTCTTCAGTCTTCACATAGAATCTTAACAATTCTTTTCCTCTTGTTAAGCCATCTAACTGTACCAGTTTTGTCTTGAACTAGTATAAGAATAGGCAGCTTAGAAATTAGTTGGATATCCTCTCACCCAACCATCTGGCCATGCTAAACTTGATGTTGTCGGTGTATTGTTTGCTTGGTTAAGTTTTTTCTGGCTTAAGGGGTATTTGTGATTGACTTTTGAAAGTGATCTACATATGAAAGCTATAGCAAAACGGATGGTTGTGGTTAGGATTTCCTATATATATAAGTGCTTATATGCTTATTGCAATTGTGTTAAACCAGGTAGGAACGTCGATACTTTTAGTGTTGTAGCATAGATCCGTAGACATGAAGGGAATGGAGGATAGCATATGCAATTATGCAATTACGCACACACATACATAATAATGGCGGCGGTTCAGGGTTAACTGTTAGCCAGATGTGTTTATTTGACTGATTATAAAATGTGAAAGAGAAAAGGGAACTTGAGAACTCTTGGATGTGACAATTGAGAATAGTATAAGGTTATAATTTCGTTAATCAGTCAAGTAATTGTTAATGTTTACTTCCAACATGATATTGTTCTAGTAATCTTGTTTAAGCCTATATGATATTGATTCTACATTGTTGAGTTTCTGGCTTATGTTATCTCGATGCGTTGGGGTTTTCAGGTGCAGTTAGCAAATCAAAACCAGCTTGTGGATCATTACGGCTCCAAGCATCCGAAGGAGAAGCCTCCTAGCAACTCTGAATGATCAGTTTCTTGTTTTGCAGAACACAATGATATGATCGGCTTATTTTCAAATTTTGTGTTCTGTGTTTATAGAAACCTGGTACTTGTCTACAAGAAAGATGACAATTATGATGAGTATCCGAAGTGTGAAACTACAAAAACTGGTGCAAACCTCTTGTTCTCTTTTGTTTTACATTTAATACAACTGTTAATCGACTTGTAACACAATTAATAACAAGATGTTAAGTTTGTTAATGATTCAAGTTACATGGCTAGAAGTAAAGACTATGACTTGATTAGAGAAAATTGATTTGTGGTTGATCAAATGATTGGGAAATATAAAGAAAATATAGCTAAATTGGGCAAAGCAGGAAATGAATAATTGATGAATTATTTGAGTGAAATCATCAAAGAAAGAAGCATTTGGGACCATGTGACACTGCTGTTATCCTCTTTTCATAATTACTTGCACCGCCGAAAGAAAGATGATCTTTTTAGGTTTCGTTCACATAGGACATCAGACGTAACGTTCACATGTTGCACGTTTATCAGGTCGATGATCCATTGTATTTTATTTAGCTATGTAAGGTAATTCGGTGAAGATAGGCTAGTCGCAATGGAGGGTGTGAGCCATCATCCTCACCTCCATTGTCACGCGCACACGTGATCTCACCACTGTGACCACCCCATCATCATTATTTTTTGCACTTATTGGTGACCACACTCCTTTTTTATTTTATTTTATTTTACTAAAGATATGAAATTATAAACATATTTCTAATTAAAATATATATTATTCAAACGATAAAAAATGTTAAACTTTTACTTTTTATGCAATAAAAGTAAGTAAAAGTAAGTTTGTGAGTTTATCCAAATAATATGATGACACGTGTCAACATGCAAACGATAAAAATGTGAAAGAAACCCTTATAGAACAAAAATCATTTTATATCATGTTGCCTTAGTGGCAGTGACGGAGCTTGAGCAGTTTTTTAGGGGGGGCTGAGACTATTTTCGAACATAGATATCTAAAAATCGATTAGAATCAACTAAAGAAAAATAAAAACAGTTGTAGTATATATAATAGAATATAAATTAATAATGTATATTGTTTTTTATCTTGAGGTTTGATGGTTTGTTTCACAGTTTGAAGGGAGCCACAATGTATGTTGTTTTTTAATTTAACTGGCACTACTAAAATTACTCACTAGATGACAAAATCTTGGGGGGGCCAGCACCCCTTCCTGCCCTAAGGAAGCTCCGTCAATGCTTAGTGAACTAGTGACAAAAGACTTTCGACTATTTATTAAAATGTAAGAGGTTCACTTCTTACTAGTTACTAGGTGTAAACAAATATTATTGGTCACGTCAGCCTCCTGAAAATCGATTTGTATCTATGTGGTAGTGAGTTCAAGTCCAATAAATTTGTCGGTAAAATGTCAAAACGATTATTAACAAAAGAAGGGGGAAAAACATGTTTGGTTTTGGTGTGTACATTGGATACTCGATGGTTAGAGGGTGTTTGGAATTGCGTTTGTATGCAAATTATTTGATTATTTCGTTTCGAAAAGACTATAAACTTGTCACTAGTGCTTGGATAGGGAAAGCGAATAATTGATTATCTGCGATTACAACCACTCAAAACGGACTTTGAAAAAAGCAAGCAAATACCTGCTTTTTGGAAATGCAATTCACGTTTCTTCGAAAAATTACAAACTACCCGTCTAATATCACTTTCTAGCTATCCACTATACTTCGTTGATGTTTCTGGAGTATCCGAAAAGTATTCCTATATTGTAATTAAATAGCCTAAAGTTCTCTCTTTTTGTAATGTGTTAAATTTGGGTAAAGATATATGCTTTTTATCATCGAATTAAATTTGGGTAAATGCTTTTTATCATCGAAAAGCCCATTAAACGAATATGTCTTCTATAAATAGAAATGTTATTAAATATTGTTGTCTTAAATTAAAATATGATTTTGATCAAATTTAATAATTAATACACTGTTACATGTAAAATTTATATTACACATTAATATATAGAAATGTCTATTTTCATCATTTTACCTATTAGATCATTGAATATATGATTTGTCAAACGCTAGAAAAAATTGTTTATCTGATTATTGCATTAACATACAACATAATCAAATCGAAACACTAAATTTCATAATCATGTTTTACAACAGTTGATTATCATATTATCAAGGTTAAAGATTTAATTATGAAAGGTGTGGTATTTGTAGGGATAAATCCAACCTAAAGCTTCCTAATCCAAATCTCTTAAAGCAACCCTTGTTGTTGATATGGTTTTGACATCTATAAATCAATTTTT
>LBNU01001306.1:9112-20535 GCA_014162995.1 Artemisia annua
GCATAGGAAACCAAATGTGCACTTATCGAGTCTAGAGCCTAGAGATAACATAAAAGATCTCTTAGGAACACAAAAATCTTCTACACTAAGTGTCTTGCATCAATGGACACTAAGTGTAAATTATAGAGTCCTTCGCAGATCTTAGCAATCTGCCTTGAACGTTTATGAGGGATTTACTTAGGTATTTCTCGAATGATTGAACAAAAATCCTGCCGGGGTCAACATCAAACAGCCTTGACAGTAGGTCACTTCGGTGATTCCTTGTGGATTACGCTTAGTGTGTTCGATGGTTTCAAATGGTCTACAGTCGTGGGGTGATCTCCAGCGACTCACCTAATCGTGGGTGTGCGTATGCATGTTTGTGTAAGCCCTCTAGGGGGTATCCGATTAGGAACGGCCTTGGTAAGGATTAGAAGGAGTCTTCACACTATGCTGTTGACAAATTCTAACTCCAAACCTGTAAGTACCGGATGTTTTATTGCTAACTGTTTTATTTCAGGTACAACAACCATGCTGAACACCGGCTTCCACATGCTCATACTTACATCTCAGAAAGCTCTCATGAAAGATCGAAGCAATATGAATGCCAAAGGTAGATTCCATGCCAAAAGAATCTAGAAAGTGATAAAGACAAACGATCTTAAGTGCAACACCGTCTAAAGAAGATTCTACATCAACACAAAGAATCTTCACATATGAAAAGAGAGCTCCTCACTTATGAAAGTTTCAACCGTCAAAGATGTATGAGCATGTCGGAATGATGCAGATCCACTGGAGTCAAAGAAAATGACGAATGGCAGATTACTACATCAGATTGATCACTATCACATCAACGACAAAGAACAATGAACACCCATTCTATCTGGGAAGATTGTTAAGAACTAAGAACGATGAATCATTTCTACATAATCATCTTTGAGGACGTCTAAAGCCATGAATGCCACAACAAAAGTCAAAGTANGACAAACGATCTTAAGTGCAACACCGTCTTAAGAAGATTCTACGTCAACACAAAGAATCTTCACATATGAAAAGAGAGCTCCTCACTTATGAAAGTTTCAACCGTCAAAGATGTATGAGCATGTCGGAATGATGCAGATCCACTGGAGTCAGAGAATGTGACGAATGGCAGATTACTACATCAGATTGATCACTATCACATCAAGGACAAAGAACTATGAACACCCATTCTATCTGGGGAGATTGTTAAGAACTAAGAACGATGAATCATTTCTACATAATCATTTTTGAGGACGTCTAAAGCCATGAATGCCACAACAAAAGTCAAAGTACCAAGACCTCCAGCAACCTCAAATGACCGTGACTGAACATCACTTCTTCAACAACCGATCCTTAGGGGGAGATTGTTAGAACCTAAGTTTTTCAACGTTTCAATCAAGTCTCGGTTATTTCATCATTTGTAATAGGTTGCTAGTTTATTTAAGTTATTTAAGAGAGTCATGTAACATGATAAGAGTCCAAACGTGTCCAATGGGCTCCAAGCCCATTCGTTTAGTAAAGGAAGGAGAGAGGGAGTGTTGCCCTAGCTCCTCTCCTATATATAGGACCTCATGTATCCATTCTCTCTTGTTGGTTATTTCAATACACTAAAGGAACTCTTGCACTTTTATTCTTCATATTTGTTATAATCAACCAAACTCTATTTCTCATCTCATTTCTACCAAATCTATACTTGTGTTTACAATATGTTGGCATCAGAGCCAAGGTTCTTTACTTTGTTGATTTGTGATGTTATCTTGTCAAAAAAGTCATCTTTATGTGGATTCGTACAGTTTTTTAAGCTGTTATACACAATTTTTTTTAGATCTAAAATGTTTTTTAATCTTCAAAAGTGTTAACAGTTTCTTTTTATGTGTCAAATACTGGTCAAAAACACAAAAGTCATAATCTTTCATTGTCATATCATTTATCTGTTTCTGTGTGGTCATTCTTGCACTTGGTTAACAGATTTATGTAACATATCATTTGGGTGACTTGTTTTTGTACCATCCCGTGAAGAACTTAACATCAAAGTTGTGGTCCAAAACAGTGGTTTTATTTCTGGGTTATGCTAAACTGGTCGGAAAACTCATCGGAAAATCATCGGAATCTGAATAAACTCACCGGAATTCAATCGGAATCTCTTGTATAAGAGATTCTCGATAAGTACTGTTTTTTCGAGAAAACTAAACCCTAATTATCAAAATAATTTTCTCGATAATTCAAATTTCTCGAAAAACTTTTCTGAAAAATTTTCTCGATAAAAATTTTCTCGATAAAAAATTTTCTCGATAAAAATTTTCTCGATAAATATATAAGTTTCGAAATCTTTTGAATGCTAAATTATCGAGAACTTTTTAAATGAAAGAAGATGAAGCAGAAAAGAGATGAAGCAGATACTTTTGACCAAGACCACATACCAAATACCACAACTCTTATATGACCTCAGTTTTTTGATTTTACATCTTCGGTCAAACCAGTCAACAATAACATAAGAAGACGATGAAGTCAAATAACAAAAACCAAATCAATCCTAAACCCATCACTTCTGCTCACATATACAACTCAATATTACAACTCGTCAACAACATCTCCAAATACTCCATTCATCAACAGCTTGACTCAACACTAAAATTAAATATCTATAGATCTCAGTGGTCTCTTTTCTTTCGTGTGGTACAACAACAGCCCAAAGATCTTTATAGATCATTTCACAAAAAGAAGCCAACAACATCATCGATCTAACTTTTTGAAGTAAAACTTCAATAAATATCCGAACTCAAAAGAACAGATATGTAACAATCTTTTTACACTCCTTTCTTTTGTTCGTTCAAAACTCAAAACGAAACAAAACAAATACAACATGTGTTGACCCTACCTGCGACCCTCCAAAGGATCATGAAGCGTCCATAAAAAGACTATCTTGATTCGTCATGAGCAGAATAGAAGTATAGGTCGCAGATAGGCTGGGCGTTTGTGTTTGTGATGTTAGAATCATTGGGTTTAATCTCAAATGATGATGGAAATGAGTTTAGATTAAGTTTAGATGATGATGAGATGAGATGAGATTATTTTGGTGAGGAAGGTTGAAGCAGATATGTGAGATGAAGATGAGTTTTGACTGAGTTTGAGTTTGTCTGCATAAGTGTGTGTGTGGGGGCGGATGTTATAATAGGATTAGGGTTATCATAAGATGTTGTGGTGTGTGTTAAATACCCGTAATATTAGGGTATTTGACTGGATCGAGTAAAGTTTTGGGCCCGGGTTGTGTTACTATGGTTTCTGGAGTAGATCTTAATGCAATCATATCCGAAAATTGGGCTGTATGTGGGCTTGATCTCGTTTGAGCTTTTATGCTTGGTAGATTTTTTAAGTTAACTGATATTGGGCCGTGCAAATGGGTGGTTAATGACAAAAGTTGGCTTAAAATTTTGGTTACTAATTACTAAAGGATATGAGCTGCAATATTATATCAATTTCTTTTGAGCTGAAATGTGATTATTCCGATGTATTTTTAAATACATTGGACATTTTTTTTGGTATAATATTCAGAGGAAATGAGTGGGATTTTGGTGTTACAAATTTTCACGGGGATACGGATACATTTTTTTGACAAAGATCGGGATACCATTATCGAGTTCAATTAAACCGTCAAAAGGCTAGTATTGGGCATTTAACCGCAAGATGTGACTACGGCGATAATCCTTTATTATTTATTTGAGATTGAAGTGAAATCTCACGGGTGCGTGTACTTAGTATCTCAAGATATCGGGGTTGGTTGGATGAAGATTCTTTGAGATCCTTGTTTGAGCTTTTGACCGTACACATGACAGAGACTTGAGTTGTCTAGTTATACATGATCTTTGGGGGGTTCTGCGTGTATAGCTATCACTTTAAGGAGTTACGTTGTAGTGCTCAGTGTCACACGCTGTTGTGGATACTCAAGAGGTGATGTACATCTTATACTTGATGGTGCTAGAGTATAGTGTACTTAGGGATTCGATGGTGGACGAACTCTCTACGCCGCTCTTAGTCATAAAATAGTGCAAGTTTAAGTCACAAGTTTGGGTTATTCCACTCCGATCTCAAGTTCATAATATTGAGTTTTCTCCATCAGTAGTCACTACAAAAAGCCGTCAGAACGATAATGGGGTCGATAAATAGTTGGTTGAGAAAAGTATAAAGAGTAGAGATGTTTATCAGCAGTTGATTCACATGGGGCTAGTTATGGCACTACACACTTGCTTGGTTAATTGGACATATGGGGTTACGCTGCCTCCGATTCTCATCGTTAACATAGTGTGTATGCTTCCGATTTCGAAGAAGACATCGTGGGGGAAGAGAGAGAGTGTTTCTTTGACTTGACGTTGAGGGTGCTTGACGTCTTTGCGAAAACACTCATTTTCCACGAGGATCTGCATTTAGGGGGAAGAAATGTGCACATCAAGGACGCTTAATAGACTCACGTGATCGAGTTTACGACTGCATTACTACCGGAAGACTTCCGCAGAGATGATCAGTGGTTCAGTTTTGTGATGATTGGTGTAATCGTTTCGACTCTCGCGGATTGTGAAGTGCTAAGTAGCCTACATATGTGAGAATATCCTGCTGATTTCTTGCATGTTACCCCCGAACGGAGCTTCCGCATTGAGTATAACCGTGATAATTTAACTACTCAGATTTGCTTGGTGTGGTTTACTGTGTCATCTACAAATTCCGCTGCGTACTCAAAACTTCAAAAGTTAGAAGACTTGTTTACTACATCAAAGTTTCGAATCTGCTGAAGACGGTTGTCAGTTTGGGGGGAAGCCGATTCAGAAACTTCGCCAAAAAGAAGTGTACGAAGAAGCCGCTAAAGACATGCAACATGAATTGGAGGGAAGTTAATCCATTTCATACATATTACATCATTTGCCTACAAGTGAAGATAAAGTTCTCGAGCCGAGGTACAAGATGAAGGCAAAGAGCGTCAACTGCAGTAATCCTCAGCACTTGAAGAGCCGATGAAGATCCTTCTTTATTTGTATTTGTACTTGTAGGAAATGTTGTAAGTAATCCCTTATGTCGCCCCATTGGGGGAAGATTGTTAGAACCTGAGTTTATGGTTCTAACACGTAAATGGAACGACATTTACGGGATTACATTAGTTATCCTATTTAGCCAAAACACAAGGACTTGTTATGTAATATTCCAATAGTTGTTATGTGTTAGGCTATATTAACCCTCCTAGACTTCACTAGGAGGGTGAGACTTAGTGTGTATTTTTCCCTTTCATCTTTCTTATCAATAAAACACATAGTTTTCCTTTCTCTCTCTACTTTCTCTCACTAACCATGGAGGTCATCTTCTTCCATGTTACCCGACCTCCCGAGTCCACAAATCACAATAAAATTCAGTCCTATCAAACCCCTTAATGATGTTGCCTTAAGCTAATATCTATGACAAGAACCGTATTTCGTTTTTTGAAGTTAGTTTTGTTGATAATCTTTGTTGGTTATGCCACCTGCTTATGTCCAATATTTGAATTTTAAAAAGCTATTTAATGCTATAAACAGGTAGCATGGGTCAGTTTTCGAGTGTAGAGACTCAAGAAATATCGAATTGGTTGAGACTCAAGAAATACCGAATTTTTTCTACCATCTTATGAAACTTGATATTGAGCTATTGAAACTCAAGAAAAATAAGATTTCATCAGGTAAACGACGCCGTTTCATCAGGTAAACGACGCCGTTTCATCAGGTAACATACACATTTCAGCAGTGTGTGCGTTTGGGTCCTAATAGCGCTTGGGGTGTTTAATATGATTTCATCAGGTAATAAGGTTTGGGTGGTTTGGGTCATGAAATGGGTAGTTTTGGGTGATGAAATGGGGCTGAATTGGGTATGTTTACAGGCTGAAGTGGGGCTAAAATGGGTCAGTTTGGGGATTGCACTGGGTGTGGGATTGGGAGCAGAAATGGGGGCTGAGATTGGTGTGTTTGGGTGCTGAATTGGGTGAGTTTGGGCAAGCAGCGGAGACCTAATCAAAGAAATGTTTTTTTTGAAACATTTGGAGACACAGGGATGTCTCACCAGCTAGATGATGCGTGTACGCCTANGCTAGACTTTTATTTTCCCTCATCGTTCATCGAGTGAGGTTTTTATTTTCTTAAATCTAAATGTTATGCTGTCGGATTTTCTTTAAAATCTTTTTAGAGTCGTTTACTTATTAAAGTCTTTCGTCTTTTCATTTTTAGTCTTACCTTTTATTTACGTTAAATGTTTTTTGATCAAAGAGCATCTGATTATAACACATTGCTGGGACCACTTTAAGAGTGTACAATCTCTTCGAACGTCTGAAAGCCTGTGTTTCTTCAGTGGGTGTAGATGGTTTTTCCGACTAATTGAATTCTTTACCTCAACTTCTCACCAAGTAAGTAATCAGTCTTTTACATTAATTTCGCAACTGTTAACTATATATTAAGAGTCTACCACTGGAAAATAATATGTTATGAATTGAATACATCACATATTTTCTATTTTTTGGTTCTGCAAATGAGAACGCAGATGATGGCACTTTTGAGTATCGTGAATGTGGTCAGGTGTTTGCTAAAAAAGCTTTCATCTCAAATCAACCAAACCTAGAAACATAGTTTAAAGGGGAATGGGTCAAATTGGTCAAACAAAATAAAGTTCACTTAAAATCTATAGTTGCATTTCAATTAATTGTTATTATGTAATAATAATTCTTTCTAATTTATTAATTTCAAGTAACTGTGGACAAAAAAATGGTTTGTGGCCTTGTGGGTTAACCAAACCTTGGAACCTTCAAGTAATTGTGGACAGAAAATGATGCTACGATACGGTCTGATCCAAAATACAATGTTCACCGCTTCATAAAATTTCTTGGTAATAGATGGTAGAGAAGGTGAAGTTATTTATATCATATATCAGTTTGAGTTTGTTTATAGTTTGAAATATGCCTACTTTTGTACCAGGTTGAAAATGTAGAGTTACCAATAATGTCTTTCAACCAAATTAAAGCTCATCAGGGTAGACATGAAACTTTTTCTAAAGCATTTTTTTCATGAAGGATACAGTTGCTATGGAGCTAAAAACATCAAAGGTAAAGCTGAATCGAATGAATTTGTGTTGTTAGCTAAAACCGTAGTGTTTCTTAAAATATGAATTTTGAATTAGATAAATTCGTTTATTTGATCCATTCCTTTTCTGAAACACAAAAAAAAAAAAACATAACTTCAGAGATTATGCTTGATCAATATAGGTATCCGGTCTACATGCCAATAGCCTAATTTAAGAAAGGAAGAGTATCGAGCCCCAAACCAAGGTATTAACCGAGGCTCTTCAGTTGACAGGTTAGTTTCATAAAGGTTCCAAGACATGCGAGGAAGCAGTTAATAAGGGTAGAAATCTCATGGTTCCAACAAAGACGGAAATTACACAAACTCAACAACCAACTTTGGTTACAAACAAAGTTCCATTTTGTATTTGAATCAACAACATATAGTTTATTCTTGCTCACAGCTTATCAAATTTATGCGTATATCAAATGAACATTATAATGGTCTTTTTTTTTTTTTTTTAGATGATGTAACAATAATATGTTGGTATTATTTACCGTTGATTTATATACTCTTCCTAAATTTCAAGTAATACTATGCAAGTAAAGTTTATTCTTTATTTTTTTTCCCCAATTCATGTGTTTAAGATATTTTCCGTTAATCATTGTTTATGTACGTCCACTTAGATTTTTTCAAGTAATATTATGAAGCTATCCCACCTATTGGAAGGTTATTTACTTATGTGACTTATTTTTCTTGAAAGTCTACTACATGTAGCAACAGAAAGTGAATTTGATTTGAGATCCTAACAATGCAGATATTGATAATGAGAAAAGAAGAGCTTCGTATATCACAACCTGCACTCGATCCTCAGAAATCAGAGGTGCATCATGAAATGACAACAATAGAAAAAGACTCAACAGTTCACAAGTAAATTCATTTGACTTTATAGATCAGATGTTTTACTTTTGAAGCTTAAAAATATTTTCCTTTAAATAATTTTTTGTAATTAGATACAATAAGTTAGGGTGTGTTTAGTTAGAAGTATTAAGGGGTAAGGAATGGTAATGGTAATGATTAAAGGTGGTTGGTTTGCTATAATGCAATGGAGCATTACCCAAAAGTGGGTAATCAACCATTACTCAACAAAATGGGGGTAATGGCATTACATTCCTTAGTATTCCTATTATCTTTGCCATTGACATTTCTTGATTTGAACCCAGCGGACCCTTAAATATGTGTGCAGTATCCTTTTGTAGGAAATCAACTTTTGCGATAGGATTGGACAATGTTTTGAAAAACAGGTTCGAAATCGACCTGGTCGAGTTACCGGGCACCGGGTCAACCGGTTCGACTGCCGGGTTAACCCGGTTTTCAATTTGTTACTCCCTTCGTCCCATATTAAGTGTCCACTTTTAAAATGCACATAGTTTTAGAAAATTCCACTAACTACACTCTTCACCAATCAAATATCATTTTTACCCACTAAAGTCTCATGTCATTGGTTAGAATAGAATATGGACACTTAATTTGGGACATCCAAAGATTTCATTGTGGACACTTAATATGTGACGGAGGGAGTATTTTTTTTATTTTTTCGACCGGGTCAACCGGTTCGACCTTCGGGTCAACCCGGGTTTTTATTAAAAAATTTTGAAAAAATGAAACCTGGCCAGGTTTCGAGAATCGGGTTGACCCGGGTCACTCAAACCCGGCAGGTCTAACTGGTTAACCCGGTTTTAGAAACCCGGGTTTTTTTGACCCATTTTTCCGGCCGGAACCGGTCGAACCGGTTAACCCGGCCGGATCAACCCGGGTTTCAAAACACTGAGATCGGAAGATGCACTTATTGACCTTGCCGCAGAAATCTTAGCTCGTCCATCACATAAGAGGCAAGTTACTAATATTTAAATACTTTTCCTATTTACTTTTTCTATCTATATTCAGTTATAACAAGTGATATATGTAATCATATTACTGTAAAAAAAAGTTTATAATTTGTATTAACTGGGCCCATCTCAATGTCATATTGTCAGATTTTTAGCTCGCCGTGTAGGTGAGGAAGTGGGTTTTGGCGAGGCAAGAGTAAGTGAGGCAGTGTGGTGGCGACCGATGAGGAGCCAGCCACCCTGGCATGGCGAGGGATGAGTAAACCGCACCTAGCCCTCTAATAGCCTTACATATGCCGTACAAGTGACTGATTGAATATTTATTTTTTTGAAGCACAACCCATTTAAACATTTTTTAATATTTTTTTTTATCTATTTCTAATTAATGTATTTAACATGGCTATAAAATTTAACAGTAAATGGCGATCGAACGTTTGTTTAGACAAATCAATCTATTTGATTTTACCCACTCGGATGCATCACTACAAATTTGACCACAAATCAGAGTTCTTATGTATCTTACAACTAACCCACTGTATCCTACAGACCTACACGAGTAAGTATCTAAAGACTCAATTCACTTGATGCACCAAGACCATAGATGGGGACTTGAAATATAAAGAGGTTTCTACAAGTAGTGCATTTGACACAACTTGCGAGGTAATTTTTGTTGTGTCATTACTTTCATATCATTGTTGTATTTCAACGCTCATCTATCATTTCATATGCCCCACGACTCCAGAATCCCTTATAAAGATGGGCTCAAGGTCAGTTCAATGATGCAATTTGTTATTTAATGTCCTTGCAGGGGTTGAGATTAACGGGCAAAAAAGATTATCTAATGTGCCCAATGGTGTCCTGATAGGCTTCCTTTTTGGGGTTTGTACCAGCACCATCATCTTTACAACTTTGCGGTTATTTCTAGCTCTTCCTAGCCCATCTACCTTTACTGAATTATTGTTTAGTCGTGTTTTTTCTTATTTTACTTGTGACTGTAAAGGTTGAATTTTTAGTTGGAAAAGTATGTCAATGTTATGTTTTATTTGTTATCATTGTCATTAAAATTGTTACTAATTTGATTTTGTAAAAGCTTACAAATTTTATTAATCCTATGATTTAGAGATTGTTTTCTTTTAAGAGGTGTTTGTTTAGAACTTTTAGTTTGTTATATCGGATGAATATTTATTTGTCAAACTATACTTATATTCTGCGACAGAGGAACAATAATATCTTAAGAAGTATACAACTAGACCACTTATTTTAAACTAAAAAGTAGAAAACATAACAGAATTGCAATTCTAAATTGTTTTTAGTCAAATTGTTTAATAATTAATAACGGTCAACTAATTTTCATGTTTAACGCAATAACAAACAAGTCCTACTTAACTAATACCTTATAAGGAACTTTATAAGTCATGCCCGCCCATCGGGCGGGCTTCGAAAGCTAGTATATATATATATATATATATATATATATATATATATATATATATATATATATATATATATATATATATATATATATATATATATATATATATATATATATATATATATATATATATATATATATTAGATTTATATTTAATAAAAAATACGTTGGTGAGTATTCGTACGAAAGGAATTACTTGACATTTTGTCAACTAAAATTTCTTGATCATTTCGGATAAAATTAATCAAGTTGTCAAGTGGACGAGAGAGTTGTGGAAGGTATATAGGTTCTACCGAGCAACCAAGGTGAGTTCATAACCCACTCTTAACTTTTTAAACCCTTTTTGTGGGGAGATATATGCTACAAACCAAACACCAGCTTTTTAGTATGCTATACGTGCTGTTATTATTGCTTAAGTAGCTATTGCCATAAGTCCCTCGATCATGAACCTTAATCACTTGCGAGTGAACGTAAATAATTGTGAATAGATCTATTTGGGACTGACAATCCCCGTTTGAGTTTGCTAGGATGAGCCACTCAAGCGCACTTTATTTAAACAAACTCATAGGTTACTGGCAAATACCTATCCTGGGGGCACTATATACTTTACATCATATTTGATGCCTGTCAATCGTTGCGTGTCATGAGCTTAATGCAATAATCAACTTGATTTTTAACTTGTTTAATTGTGAATCGATGCAATTAACGCTTATACCTTGTGTTCAACTTTTAAACTTAAACCTATGAATTTCACTCAACTTTTAGTTGACTTTTAGCATGTTTATCTCAGGAAACTAAACTGGACTCAAGACACGGAGTAGGGCATAAAACCTGGCATGGGTGTAAAATAAATGTTTTATCATTCGCTTTTAAATAAAACATGCACGTCATGTGATGTCAAACAATGAAACCTCTTGTATTTCCGAATACTTGATCTTTGAATGATAAACGTATCTTTTCAAAACGCCTCGAGTCGTTTCTTTGATTATGACTAAGATCCACTACGTAATACCCTATAAAGTCTTTCGCTATTATCGTTAA
>LBNU01001306.1:28353-63670 GCA_014162995.1 Artemisia annua
TTAGTAAGGCGAAGTTTTGAAATTATTTACCTTAAGGCGTGATGTGATAGTTGCGTGAGGAACGCAATACTTAGTCTGGGGGGATTTTGATATGTGGCTATTCACATAATCTTTTATTCGCCATTATTAGACTATTTTAGACCAAAAAACTAACGTTCAAGCCAAAGATATGTGTTTTTGTGTTTATGGACTGTGCAGGATATGGATATTGCTAAACATCACAAAAGCAACTAAAGCCCAAAAAGAGCCGAGATGTGGAAGAGAGTTTTGAAAGGAAGTAAAAGAAGAATCTCTATGAAAGCCGGGAAGATGGAATTATCTCTCAAGGCTCAAAGAAAGTACAAGGACTTAATCTCAAAAGCTCATTGATGATTCTGAAGCTATAACTTTCTAATCCGAGCAGTCATCACTTTTACATTATTGAAGATCTTTGGAAGCTCGTCAACACCTCACCTCAAAGCTTACAAGGACTATAGTCGTATTTTAGAAAGTTAAGATAGTGTCGTATCTCTAGTTTATTGCTTTGTAGAATGAAAGTTATAAGACTAAGGGGCTAATGTAGCAAAACGAAACAGTAGCAGGTCCAAGTAGAACAGTTTGAGCTAGAAAGCTCTCATATAAACAGGCAAGCACATAATGCCTTCAGATACTTAATTCAAATACTTCGATAAATCACTCAATCAACCAATAAACCAATCATTCAATAATTCAATCATTCAACTTAATCAAAATCGTTCACGTACTCAAGTAAGCAATCATTGCATTTAGTAAAAGAGCATGTATTCTCCCCCAAAAGTAGTTATGAAAACTTATTTAAAAGAAGGGGGCTATGAACTCACCTTAGCCACAGCAATGCAAGAATCACGACCGACACAACTTGGCATCTAGAGTTATTCACAACAATATTCCGAAGATGGGCACGACGGCACCAAGTAGTACGAACACGAGGGTACATCCTAGTACGCATACGATTATCTCAAAATATAGTTCGTACAATAATAAAGTCCATAAAAGACGATGTGTCATAGTTTTCGTGGATTACTCGAATCATTACTTATAAAGTTAAGTATCAATGTTTCGTAAGAAAGCTTATGTTTCGTGTGGTGTGGTAAGAAGACTTAGACTCAAAATACAGCTCATACCAAAATGATAATTACTTCAACGTACAACTCACGCCAATAGAGGAAAAGATATCGACATATAACTCACGCCCAAGAAATCGACATTATCAAGATCAAGAAATACTACTCAACTCAAGTCATTTAAAGTAAATCTAGAAAATGACTACAATTAATTATTTAATATAAATAGATAAGTTTCGGCGTTTACCCCATAACCTCAAATGGTTTATATAAAATGTACTCGTTTTATAAAGAAATCACAAGTTAATAACTCTATTACGAAAGAGTTTTAAGGGTTTAAATAAAACTATAAAATTTAAATTCTTTGTCGGGTTTTATAAAAATAATCTTATAAAAGATTAGAAATAAAAGTGTAAGTTTAGAAGGTTTTATATAAATTTCGGCATGACGCGTCCTTTCATATAACCTTCGCAAGTCGATAGACTTTAAATAGACTCAACTCTCCAAAAACAATATTTCCCAACAATTTATTAGAAACTATAAAGTGTATTCGTTGATTATTAGACATTATTTACTTATTGTGTATCCGTTACGAATCAAATATATTAAAGTCATTAGAGTCTAATATATTGTATTCGTTTCAAGTCCAATAAGTCCATATTGTCCAACGTCCAATGTCCAATGTCTAATAAATTAATAATGAATCGTCCAATGATTGTCCAAAAGTAATCAATCCCTTATACTCCGATAGTTATATTCGCAATCCAAATATATATATTATGTCCAACGTTATTAAGTCACAATCAACTTATATTAACCCTTAAGTACTAGTAATATCGAGTATCAAATATTCTAGTCCCAAATTATATCCGAAACTTATCAAAGATTTATAAGTAAAAGCAATATAGATCATGTTAGTCAAATATATTTCGACACGACTAATTATACCCAAACATACTCTACTAACTCCGCTTGTGAACCCAGTTACACTCAAACAAATACCACTTAGTTTAGTGGGCTTGTGAGCCCAGTTAGAATTAAACACAAACTGACGAACGGACCCTTAGTAACTTGTTAACCAATTCATAACAATTGACCACAAACTAAAATTAACCAAACCGAGACTCTCAACATCTCAAGCACACCCTTTCTAATCTGAAAATGAGAGAACAACTAACGCGCCCTAAGTGGTAACAACGTGCCCACTTGGGTTGTGACTGACTCGAGACCAAGGTATACCAAAACAACAATAACTCAACCGAACCCAATATAACATCAACACATCGAGACTTAAAGTGTGACGTCAAATCCATGAACAAAACTACAGTTTGCTACTGGTCAACTCGACCCGTATCGAAACCAGAACAAAACAACACTCAAGAAAACTAATTCCTTACCACACAAAACATTTCAGAACATGTTTTTAATCCGTTTCTTTAACTCACAAAGCTTAATTTTTCGTTTTATCAAATTTTATATCCACAAAATTTAATAGTTCACTTTTATTAACTTAGATCCACGAAAACTAATTAACAACACCAAACGGTTCATCAAAACAATAAATAATAATGAGTTCTAAGGTTACCAAGTCGAGAAAAAGAAGAGATGGAGTCGATATGAGAGGCGAGGATGGTGTCTTCTTCGAGTACAACTCGAACCAAACGCGAATCAATCCGAGACCAGAAGCAAAACACGCATAAACTCCCACATAAACCTTATTCGTGACCTTCACACTAATCCCGAAGCAACAAACTCTCGATATCTGTAGGTGGTGGGTCAACCCGAGGTATAAACACCTCATTTAACGTCGGGTTAACTCATCTTGTACATCGAATGGATCAAAAACGAGAAAAGTGGGATGATGGTGATGAGATTCATGACTGAGATTCGAATGAAAAAGGTGTTAGAGTGAGTTTTGTAGCGCGTGTAATAGCTCCAAAGAAAGAGGATGAAAAATGATGTTTATTGGTGGTGGCGGTGCATTAATACGCGCGGTGGTGGAGGTGTGGTGGCCGGATTCTTTCGCCGGAAAACATAGAGAGGGAAGGTGAGAGTGTCGGCTGGGAAAGAGAGAGAGAAGGGAAGAAAATAGTGAAACCCTAAAAATATATAATAGTAGTATATATAGGGTGAGGGGTGCAAGGGGGACTAGAAGCAAACCCTAATACTCCCTCGGGGACCAATATCGTCAATTTTCTTTATATTTTTAACGAACCGAGAACGAGACTAATAAAGCGTATCATAAATATTTTCCGAGCTCACGAGATTATTTCCATTGGCTTTAGAATCGTTTTTACATAAACGTTTATTATAAATATGTATAACTTTATTTCCCGTCACTCAAAATAATTAATATTCATGTTTTATCCGTTTGGAGTCAAATCTCACGTAAAATACTCAAAACCACATATCAATGATTTACGAACTGCAGATAGGCTTATATATCGAGCAGGATATCAAAATCCGAAATTTGCGGGTTGTCACAGTCCCACCTCCTTAGAAGAATCGTGTCCTCACGATTCAATTCCAATTACTCATCAGGTTCTAAAAGAAATAAGCACATACGCACGAGGATTCATCTTCACGTTCACTACGCGAGTTTAGGATCCTTTAGCGAGTTTCGACGAACTCTATCGATAGGAATGCGACTAAACGAAAGTCGTCAAATTTCCAAAAATTCAAGATTCCAATAGATCAACAAGGTTCAAACGTTAAGATATTAAAATTTCTCCGATAGGAATAATAACGGCCTCCATGGCAAGTCATCACTTAGATTGTAGACATAAGAATGTCGTGAATGCTGCTGAGTTCTGACGATAGCTCAAACGTGTGAGCTACCAATCTGACTCTAGCAAGAATCTGAAAGGATCGATACGACAAGAATTCATAAAGTTTACGTCATCAGGGTTTCTAATCATCCACAAGTAGTGTACATCTCCGTTCCGCCTTCGAACGATCTTCTTGATAGCTTACGTACAAATTCAAGATCAGAAAGTTGGGTATCTCCATCTTTATCCAACAAGTCGGCGATCGGCACTCGTGACCATAGAGGGTCTTTTGCAGCGCCATAGGAAAACCGAGATAGTAGGTAAGAGAGAATTTGACCAACAGGAGGTAAAAGGTTGAGTAAAATTATCAACAGATACTCAGGTAAAGGTCGGGATTCGTTTTCCCGAGGTCTAGCTTTCAATAGCAGCAAGATAAAAATCGACAAAAAGGATTTGTGGAACGGCTCATAGGATAGTAGGAAAACAACCCATTGTTTAAAAATCGTGGGGAAAGTCAAATCTAAATTTTCATCTCCATTTCATAATCTTGCCGCAAGACAGTAAAATGTTAAATGAAATCGTCTTATTAAGCTCTTCGCAAAATAACGTACAGGGCATCAAGGAAATCTTTCACCATTTATAGAATGATAGTTAGATCAAAATTTTGATATTTAGGATAGTAGCAAGGTTGCATTCAGATCCTTAGCATGACAAAAATATTTTATAAAATCGTCTTGTGAGACAATTTCGTAAAATGTTTTGTGAGATAACAAGAAAAAGCAGTTATCCTTTATCAAGCAGTGGAAAAATCAAAAGTNATTTATAGAATGATAGTTAGATCAAAATTTTGATATTTAGGATAGTAGCAAGGTTGCATTCAGATCCTTAGCATGACAAAAATATTTTATAAAATCGTCTTGTGAGACAATTTCGTAAAATGTTTTGTGAGATAACAAGAAAAAGCAGTTATCCTTTATCAAGCAGTGGAAAAATCAAAAGTTTGATTTTTGCGAAATAGCAGTAAAACATCTTGTAATATGGCAACATTTTGTAAATTACTTTCAAGGCAGTTTCACTATCCAATAAGAGAGCAAAGATAAAGAATATTTCCGAGGGACGAGTGAAAGAAATAGACGGTTGTCCCAAGGGTCGTGATTCAAGTTACCTCTCAAAATCTTAAGAATTCTGTTACGCACGAAATCCTTTCGGATTGGGAGATTTAACAAGTTCAAAGTACAACTCCGTAAGAGGATGTCGACTGCTACTAGCAATCGGTTAGAGTCGATTGACTCGGCACGATACGTACGTTAGAGGTGGAAAGTACAACCTCAATTGAACATCGTCGCTAGAACAACATCGATTGAGAAAATGAACGTCCTTGATCAATAAACTAAATAACATCGATTAAGAAAGTAAACATCCTTGGTTGAGAAAAATCATCACTTGGGTAGCTTACTTCGATGGAATAAACTTTCCCATTCTCGAGCAAAATCATCAAAACCTTAAACCTCGTAACAACTTGATTTTAGCTTAATCTCGCAACTCATCACACAAGAACTGTCACGAGATTCGACCGTGTAACAAGTTGTTAAGAATTAAAAATTTAACGTCGTCGATGATTTGGCTCAATTCAAGGATTACTCAAAACAACGAATAGGTATCCACGGCTAAAATTCAATATTCATCATACGATTCCGAACACAAGCTTAGAGTAGAGGGGACTGTGACTAGATCGCAGAATGAAACAAGGCTAAATGCCAATTCACACTTCGAAACGAAATCGAAGATCACAAAATACCATGATCCAAATTCGAAATCCAGAACGTACTCAAATCAATTCCATCAATATCCGAAAGTCACGTCGAGACATAGTCGAAGTTCAATCAAACTATACTCAAAATCAAGTCCAAACGTATCCAAATTTAAATTCAACGTAGTCGGAATCAGATCCATAACGATCAAAACCGAATTCAAAATATCGAAAGTCCACTTGGGACAAAATCCGGAAATCAATTCAATTACAAGGTTCGAAATCAAATTTATACGTGACCAAAATCAACTTCAAACAATAATCCAAACCAAAATCCAATACTTTCAATAAAATCGACGAGGCTCAATACGATAAGCAACTCGGATTCAAATGATGCCAATAGGGTCTAGCCGACCCAAGGCGAAAATACGCTCGACGGCGATAGCAGGAATTCCACATAAACGAAGGCGTTTAGTGGTGTTAGAAGTATTACGATTCATACGGTGTTGCGATGCCAATGTGTCGTGTGCCAAAGCAGGCTTAGGTGTTGAGTTCAATGCTTGTGTGTGCACGCAACTTATCATTCCTAAAAGCAACTCTAACCCGAACATAATGCTGTTGTAACTACCCTCAGTATTACAAAATTCACCTCTGAGCCAGACATAGGTGATCAAGCTATGTCCAACTGTCCCTGGTTGAATGTAGGTGATCAGGCTACACTCAGCCGAGGTTCAATGAATTTTGAAACGCTCAGCCTAGTCACGCTAGTAATATGTCCTTTATCCCAAATCATTCCCAATACTATGACTAGTGTGCAAAATCAACAAGTCGATAATAAGTTTACGCAAGGAAATAGCGTAACTCAGTGATAGATGCGGTACTTGCATAAGCATGTAGAGATGCTCATGGCGAATAGTTAAGATGAGCGGATATGAATGAAATATCCGAAAGAAAGGCACACACTATATCGATTATATCCTCATACTCGTCAATCATATCATACTCAGTTCATTACATACATCAACAAATATCTCACCAAGTGTATTCTCAGTTATCTAATCAACTACATTCTCAAGAAAATATTACGCGAGGCATCAGCTTGGCAGGCAGGCACGTAGCGGTCATAGGTTTTCATTTTCACAAAAGTGGTTATAGTTTGGGTTTTAAAATGCCCAATTCTCTATAACCTAGGCTCTGATACCATCTGTAACACCCCCAAAATTCGGGTCTAGCGGAAGCATACATGCATTGGGGTGCTACTAAATTGGTATCACAACACAAGGCACAAAGAATGGTTTTTATTTCATTAATATAAAATAAAAGTTGTCATGTAAGACATAAAGTTTACATGATATAAAAATAGTGCGGAAATAGGCCCATAAAATAATTGTAGTAGTNACAATTAAGATGTCATTTTCGTATCTTTTTGTGAAAAGAGTAGGATCAACCACACCTTTAGTAAAAAAAAAATTTGATTAGGAAAGAAGAGAGTTCATCATCCCACGCCCTTGGTGCTTGCTTTAGGCCATAGACAACCTTCTTTAACCTGTAGACTTTGCCGGGGTGTTCCATATCGACGAAGCCGTCCGGATGACTCACAAAGTGCTTGCTTAAATAGGCAAGCTTGGGGTGTTACAGTACGCCAAAGGCTCCCACCATGGCTCCCTGAAGAGGGAGCCGTCCCTCTAAAACAACTCACGTCTACTCGTTTTTGAGTGGTCAATCCTACTTTGTTTGGAATATTACCATTTGTGATGCATGAAAAGTGCTGAGATTAAAAGGGTAAGATCTTACCATATTTGATGACAACTCAATACTTTTTGTGTCTTCCTGCAAAATCACTAATGCTTCTTACCCCTTAAATTCTTGGATTATTATTAAAGAGGTTAATTCTCTTATTAAGGTTATTAAGGCAAGATTGTGTTTGACTCCATTCCCAAATGAGAAGATTCTAAACTAGTGTAAGTGTTTGGATTATTTTCAAAAGGGTGTTGATACTCACACCATTTTATTTGATAGTTACACCACTTTGTACAAGCTGTACAACACACCGTACAACATTGTAATGCACGAATTATGGTTGGAGTATAAAAAGTTATGGTGTGAGTATCAACACTCTTTTCAAAATGGTCATCCCTTAATCCCATGCAAGATTGTATTCCCATATAGGAAAATCTTAGCTAGTTGGTCTAATAAGGATTAATTTTTTTTTTCTTATAATCAAAGTAACATGATAATTAAAATGGAAGTTACTTAGATTAAAGTTTATAAAATATGTAAGGTTATGCATGTGTAAAAAGTTTCTTTGATCATTATGCAAGTTGTAATAAACCAAATTCATATTTTGAGTGAAATGTAAAATGAGATTCGAAAGATAATGATTGCGATTGTGATTACTCAATGACTCGAAATATATTTTAAACATTCCTAATGGTTCGTTAGATGTTTTGGTCATAATGAAACATAACAAACATATTCGAACCTGTGTTGAAGCATGAGGAGACTCGAGATGTCCATAAGTGTTGACGGATATATGTTGAGACGATATATGGTTAAGAATAACTTGCATATTTTACGTTATATATTTAGAAGTTACATTTTTGTCATTGTTAAAACAAAAGAGACCGTTTAGTTTAAATATTTTCATATTTGAACTAACAAATATAACGAACGATACAAGGCAAATCGGTATCGTCTTGAGGATTAGGTTGCACATCTTAAAGAGTAAATTGAACACTTGAACCAGAAAATTTAGTACAACAATACCATGATGCTTATCTATGAAACGCGTGATATATTTTAGTCGATCATGATTTGTTGTATTTTGTGTATGTTTTAGATGCATTTTATGGCTATGTGGACATTTATGTATTTTGCGGTTCTTGTTCTATGTAATGTCGACTGTTTTACCGCTAATCGAAAGTTATATTTTAATTATTTGCTATTCTGTTTATATTTACATTTAAGAAACATTTATAATCGCAAAAGAAAAAGATATATGTATACAAAATATTTTATTAAACAAAAAAATTTAAGATTATATGTTCGTTTTATATTGAGGAAAATTGGCAAATACAACAAAACTTCTCACTATAAAAATAGTGCTATTCTTCACACTTATTTTGTCACAGAACTGTGGAATTTTTTTTTTTATATGGATAATAATTTTGTTACATTTATAGGTGTCACAAATATTTAAAAAATAATCCACATATATAAGTGTGTACAATTACAATAAAGCTATACTTATATGTGTTACAAATGTTTCCACACTTTTTATTATAAACATTTTATGCAATTTTCCCACACTTTTGGGTACGGACATTCAAGAAATGTTGCCACACTTTTAACCATAGAAATTTGGATAATATCTCCTCACTTATATGTGTAGAAAATTTTTTCACACTTTGGCATATAAAATGTGAAGATTCAACTAGTTTTTTGTAGTGTCTAAGAAGTTTCTTACAAACAAGAGTAATTAAACAATTCAATCGGAGACTATTCATGTGTATTGTTTTTTGTTCGGCCTTTTTATTGCAAAACTCGTATATAAAAAGACGGCTCATGTAGATAAAACCTTAGAAATCTCTAAATTATCGAGGGTCAATGAATAACATATTTTCATTTTAGAAATCTCTATATTATCGAGGGTCAATGAATAACATATTTTCATTTTAGAAATCTCTAAATTATCGAGGGTCAATGAATAACATATTTTCATTTTGTCTTGTCTAAGGCGGAAGAGCCTTATAGAAATGGTCGACTAAACTACTTCTCTACTTATTTCCTGAATAAGAATTGACCTTCGGTTGAGAAGCAGGTGAGCTTCACATCCTCCAAACTACAACATACGATGAGTGGAAATGAGACCCTCTACCGACGTGTAGTGATCAATGCTTGATGATACCATGGGATGAGTTATGGTTAAACATGGAATCTAGTAACTGATAAGCCATTTTTTGCAAATACATATGGAGAAATTTATGTAAACGCATATGGAGAAGAAAGTATGAAAAAATATCTCAGACCATCCACTATTTATAATGGAACTGTAGTGTGATATCGCCATTTTTTGATTTGTTGCGATATCGTTAATGAATAATGATAAAGAAGTGATGTGATACATTTGTTACCTAATGTTTTATTTTATTTTATTGTGTTTACCTTATATGTTACCACGGTGAAAGTTATTATAATTTCGTAGAATCACTAGATGATTGCTTTTTTTATTATCAACATTTTGATGCATGAGTCATACCAATGGATATAAAGGGGTTGACTCCTTTATCATCCGATGGGGGTTATATTAGACATCACGTCCACACTACATCACTATCATCTGGTGTGGTTAAAGCCAACTGGGATTTGAAACTAAATATATGATGATATCAAAATCATGGGGCATGTGTGCTTAATTACATCTCAAGTTATACCTTTTAATCTACACTCACTATGATGGCATATTGTAGTAAACAATTCGGACACTACTCCACTAGCTACACGTTTTTTGTAATTCCCTTCGTTTTTGGTGCACCAAAAGATGGTCAAAGATTGCATTCTAATTTTATTTAACTAGCCCCATCACAAAAGCCTGATTGTGTGGGTGTTGTGCAATAAAAGATTGACTAAACTACTAGCTAGCATATATCATAAAAGATAGGTTCTTAAAGATGCTAGCAACCTGAGTTCATATGGATCACAGGTTCACCTACTAGCTACTACTTGTTAGTTAGCTCAAGTTTATACAAGCATATTGTATTCCTGGTAAACGACGAAAATCGTTGGGATGTGTGAAAACTATACGAAAAATCTAGGCTTGGCGTGTTTACACCACAAAAATAGGAGTTACACAACATTAAAATTTTCTTTATTTATTTTTATTTTTATTTTTATAATTTTGTTTTTATTATAAAACTGCGAAATAAAAAAATACGGAGCAGAATACCATAAAAACTGTCTTTGTTCTGTTAATAAAATGAGTAGAACCGCCAGAAAAAATGTGGAGTAGAAACAATAAAGTTAAAATAGTCTAAGACAAAATATACGGAACAAAAAAACATTAAAACCTGTCATGTTTTGTCAATACAACGGATAAGAGAAGAGAAGGAGGATAACTTGTGATGTGCAAACCCTATTAACCAACATCTAATACATGAAACAACACAAAATTAAATTCAACCAACCTCCCACTTATTTTTCTATTCACAACATCACTCAATCACAAAAATTGACTAGTGGTATTGAGTTCAGTACATAGAAAGAACAAAATATGATCAAGAACAATCAAAAACCAACAAACCCTAAGTTAGTTATGAGAGACAGAAACGAGAGGAAAAGTATACATAATTTTTTTACATAATGAATAAAAAAAAGAATTATGTATCCGGAGGCCACCAAATTTTGTACTCCCTCCGTCCCAATTTATTTGTTCACTTTTGACTTTTAAAGTCTTCTTTTTTCAACTTTGACTTTAAATTTTGTTGTTTGTGTTATATAATACTTCATGAAAGTTATACCCAATGAAAATACATTTAAAACTCAATCAATTCATATATTTTGCATCAAGTATTATACAACACAAAAAAAGAATACTTGAGGTTAAAGTTATAAAAGAAAGACTTCAAAAATCAAAAGTGGACAAATAAATTGGGACGGATGGAGTAACTTTTTTCTTTTAGACCACCAATTTGTCAAAATTAACTTATAGGCCACTAATCAATGTGTTTGCTTTTGTTTATACGAATTTCAGTTAATTTTTTGCGAAAATATTTGAAACAACGAGAATGAAAATAAATATAACATATTAAAACAACAAAAATAACTATTGTAAAATATAAGTTTTAGCCATTATTTAAGTTCAACAGTATTTAGTCGAAAGTGATTTATGTTAATATAACTAATGTTCTACGTTTCAATTTTCAATGATATTTTTATAATATGTTAAAGTTAGTTTTATTCTTGAATTATACAAATTTCAGGCAAGAATTTGAACGAAATTGGTATAAACAAAAACAAACACATATTCAAGTGACATAGAAGTTAGTTTAAATAAATAAATGGCTTAAAAGTAAAAAATTTTAATAATTGAGCGGTCTCTGGATATATAGGCTATGTTTGGTGCAGAGCTTTTTGGAGCGACGAGCGGTGAGCAATGAGCTTTTTAGTTTTTAGTGTTCGTTTGGCAAAAGAGCGGTGAGCTTTGCTATTTTTTTAGAAAAGCTCATTTTTCCAATGCTTCTTTAAGAAGCTGTAAGCGGTGAGCAGTGAGCTGTGGCTACAGCTCACAGCTACTGCTCACAACTGCTACTACTCACTGCTAATTTTGCCAAAGTAAACAGTGCAAACCAAGACAAAACTATATATTTTCACCAATGGGGCATTGGTCCAGTGGGTAGGGCTTTCATTCTTGAGTCAATAGACTCAGGTTCGAATCCCATCCGTGGCACTATGCTCCCAGATAGGTACCCACCTCCGCAAAACCTATGGGCTCACTGGAGAGATTTTGTGGATAGAGCTCAAGAGTCCGAGTGTCTCGGCTCACTCCAGTTGGTGCCCCACTAGGCTAGGAGAGTTGCCCGGAGCCATTTCTTGTGGGGTGGATAATGGCTGGTGCCAAAAGACACCCGGGGTTAGGGTGTTCCCGCCAATCTACACCTTTTTTTGGACAAAACTATATATTTTCATTTAAGCCCCTTAAACTTCCATAAACTTTTCATAACATAGTTTATTTTCAATAGGATGGTCTAGGTGCTCGTTGTTTTCATAATAACTAATTAAGAAGTTATTTATGAGAGTTGAATATCATATTAGGGTACTTTGCAATAAGTTATCAAGAGATGTTTTTCGTATCTAGCTCCTTNTGGCTGTGCCAAAAGACTACCCGGGTAGGTTATAAAAAAAAAAAAAAAAAAAAAAAAAAAAAAAAAAAAAAAAAAAAAAAAAAAAAAAAAAAAAAAAAACATGATATATGATAATTTAATCACTTGATCTTAAAGTACGCATTCACAATCAATTTTGGAGGATGTATGTATTCATGCAGCGTTTGACCATCAAGTTGGATTAAATGGCATTTATATTCTTCACTAAGTTCATGGCCAAAACATCTACAACAAAGATATGAAGTTTATTTAAATGATCAATAAGTTAATATACTAAAAGTTTTAGCAAAGATCTAAACTCATTATCTTGATTCTAGAAGCAATAGTGCTATAGATAATCCACACACATACGTACATATTAGCTATATATACCGATATACCGATACTGATACATATATACGTACGTACTTGCGTACATGTATACATATAAATGCATTTATATATGTGCGTATTATAGAGAGGGAAAGAGAAAAGTAAGAGTCAAGACAGGAGGTTGGAAAAGAAGTGAATAGAATTAAAAACAGAATTAATTGGAGAACATGGAAATAAATAGGATTAATTGCAATGAAAGATGGCATTTAGTGTATACATAAAGGCAGAGGCAACCCCCAAATTTTAAATACGAATAAAATGTAGACACTTGCTAAGGGTAATTAAGAAGAACGAAATTACTATTTAAAGGGGTGACCTAGTGCATAATTAAAAGATTAATTTAAATAAGATTTAAATTAGTGTGTTCAAGTTATTAAAGACTTCTATATATAACATTTAGGTTTGAGCTTTATAATTTAATGAATTATTGAGAATATATATACCAATAAATAACCACATTTACTAGGCATCTCAAAAAAGAAAAAGATGCCGCTTCATCTTATAAAACAAAAAAGAGATGATATTCTG
The DNA here is from genome assembly GCA_014162995.1 of Artemisia annua. Classification (NCBI taxonomy): domain Eukaryota; kingdom Viridiplantae; phylum Streptophyta; class Magnoliopsida; order Asterales; family Asteraceae; genus Artemisia; species Artemisia annua. Next base: position 41,732 of record LBNU01001306.1, read on the forward strand.
ATATTCAATCTATCAGAAACATAAAAAAATAAAAAACGGGTGGAACGGTATGAAAACTACAAAAACGTATGAAACATAAAAACGAATGAAAACATTTGAAAACGGACGAAAACTAAACGAAAACGGTTTGAAAAGAAACAAAAACGTAAAAAAGTGGATGAATACGATGAAAAAGACGAAAACATAAGAAGATCACAAAGTGGAAGCTCAGAGTATCACATGTTACCTTCAATATCACAGGTGATACCAGAGTACACNCTAACAAATATAACGAACGATACAAGGCAAATCGGTATCGTCTTGAGGATTAGGTTGCACATCTTAAAGAGTAAATTGAACACTTGAACCAGAAAATTTAGTACAACAATACCATGATGCTTATCTATGAAACGCGTGATATATTTTAGTCGATCATGATTTGTTGTATTTTGTGTATGTTTTAGATGCATTTTATGGCTCTGTGGACATTTATGTATTTTGCGGTTCTTGTTCTATGTAATGTCGACTGTTTTACCGCTAATCGAAAGTTATATTTTAATTATTTGCTACTCTGTTTATGTTTACATTTAAGAAACATTTATAATCGCAAAAGAAAAGGATATATGTATACAAAATATTTTATTAAACAAAAAATTTAAGATTATATGTTCGTTTTATATTGAGGAAAATTGGCAAATACAACAAAACTTCTCACTATAAAAATAGTGCTATTCTTCACACTTATTTTATCACAGAACTGTGGAATTTTTTTTTATATGGATAATAATTTTGTTACATTTATAGGTGTCACAAATATTTAAAAAATAATCCACATATATAAGTGTGTACAATTTCAATAAAGCTACACTTATATGTGTTACAAATGTTTCCACAATTTTTATTATAAACATTTTTTGCAATTTTGCCACACTTTTGGGTGCGGACATTCAAGAAAAGTTGCCACACTTTTAACCATAGAAATTTGGATAATATCTCCTCACTTATATGTGTAGAAAAATTTGTCACACCTATTATTACCACACATGAGAAAGTGTGGACTCAATAATTTTACACATTTTTAAATGTGGCCATTTGGTATATAAAATGTGAAAAATTCAACTAGTTTTTTGTAGTGTCTAAGAAGTTTCTTGCAAACAAGAGTAATTAAACAATTCAATCGGAGACTATTCATGTGTATTGTTTTTTGTTCGGCCTTTTTATTGCAAAACTCGTATATAAAAAGACGGCTCATGTAGATAAACCTTAGAAATCTCTAAATTATCGAGGGTCAATGAATAACATATTTTCATTTTAGAAATCTCTATATTATCGAGGGTCAATGAATAACATATTTTCATTTTAGAAATCTCTAAATTATCGAGGGTCAATGAATAACATATTTTCATTTTGTCTTGTCTAAGGCGGAAGAGCCTTATAGAAATGGTCGACTAAACTACTTCTCTACTTATTTCCTGAATAAGAATTGACCTTCGGTTGAGAAGCAGGTGAGCTTCACATTCTCCAAACTACAACATACGATGAGTGGAAATGAGACCCTCTACCGACGTGTAGTGATCAATGCTTGATGATACCATGGGATGAGTTATGGTTAAACATGGAATCTAGTAACTGATAAGCCATTTTATGCAAATACATATGGAGAAATTTATGTAAACGCATATGGAGAAGAAAGTATGAAAAAATATCTCAGACCATCCACTATTTATAATGGAACTGTAGTGTGATATCGCCATTTTTTGATTTGTTGTGATATCGTTAATGAATAATGATAAAGAAGTGATGTGATACATTTGTTACCTAATGTTTTATTTTATTTTATTGTGTTCACCTTATATGTTACCACGGTGAAAGTTATTATAATTTCGTAGAATCACTAGATGATTGCTTTTTTTATTATCAACATTTTGATGCATGAGTCATACCAATGGATATAAAGGGGTTGACTCCTTTATCATCCGATGGGGGTTATATTAGACATCACGTCCACACTACATCACTATCATCGGGTGTGGTTAAAGCCAACTGGGATTTGAAACTAAATATATGATGATATCAAAATCATGGGGCATGCGTGCTTAATTACATCTCAAGTTATACCTTTTAATCTACACTCACTATGATGGCATATTGTAGTAAACAATTCGGACACTACTCCACTAGCTACACGTTTTTTGTAATTCCCTTCGTTTTTGGTGAACCAAAAGATGGTCAAAGATTGCATTCTAATTTTATTTAACTAGCCCCATCACAAAAGCCTGATTGTGTGGGTGTTGTGCAATAAAAGATTGACTAAACTACTAGCTAGCATATATCATAAAAGATAGGTTCTTAAAGATGCTAGCAACCTGAGTTCATATGGATCACAGGTTCACCTACTAGCTACTACTTGTTAGTTAGCTCAAGTTTATACAAGCATATTGTATTCCTGGTAAACGGCGAAAATCGTTGGGATGTGTGAAAACCATACGAAAAATCTAGGCTTGGCGGTTTTACACCACAAAAATAGGAGTTACACAACATTAACATTTTCTTTATTTATTTTTATTTTTATAATTTTGTTTTTATTATAAAACTGCGAAAAAAAAAATACGGAACAGAATACCATAAAAACTGTCTTTGTTCTGTTAATAAAATGAGTAGAACCGCCGGAAAAAATGCGGAGTAGAAACAATAAAGTTAAAATAGTCTAAGACAAAATATACGGAACAAAAAAAAAATTAAAACCTGTCATGTTTTGTCAATAAAATGGATAAGAGAAGAGAAGGAGGATAACTGGTGATGTGCAAACCCTATTAACCAACATCTAATACATGAAACAACACAAAATTAAATTTAACCAACCTCCCACTTATTTTTCTATTCACAACATCACTCAATCACAAAAATTGACTAGTGCTTTTGAGTTCGGTACATAGAAAGAACAAAACATGATCAAGAACAATCAAAAACCAACAAACCCTAAGTCAGTTATGAGAGACAGAAACGAGAGGAAAAGCATACATAATTTTTTTTACATAATGAATAAAAAAAAGAATTATGTATCCGGAGGCCACCAAATTTTGTAACTTTTTTCTTTTAAACCACCAATTTATCAAAATTAACTTATAGGCCACTGATCAATGTGTTTGCTTTTGGTTATACGAATTTCAGTTAATTTTTTGCGAAAATATTTGAAACAACGAGAATAAAGCTAAATATAACATATTAAAACAACAAAAATAACTATTTGATATGTAAAATATAAGTTTTAGTCATTATTTAAATGCAACAGTATTTAGTCGAAAGTGATTTATGTTAATATAACTAATGTTCTATGTTTCAATTTTCAATGATATTGTTTTAATATGTTAAAGTTAGTTTTATTCTTGAATTGTACAAATTTCAGGCAAGAATTTGAACGAAATTTGTATAAACGAAAACAAACACATATTTAAGTGACATAGAAGTTAGTTTAAATAAATAAATGGCTTAAAATTAAAAAAAAATTAATAATTGAGCGGTCTCTGGAGCAGAGCTTTTTAGAGTGATGAGCGGTGAGCGGTGAGCAATGAGCTTTTTAGTTTTTAGTGTTCGTTTGGCAAAAGGGCAGTGAGCTTTGCTATTTTTTAGGAAAGCTCATTTTTCCAATGCTTCTTTAAGAAGCTGTGAGCGGTGAGCAGTGAGCTGTGGCTACAGCTCACAGCTACTGCTCACAGCTTACTGCTACTGCTCACTTCTAATTTTGCCAAAGTAAACAGTGCAAACCAAGAGAAAACTATATATTTTCATTTAAGCCCCTTAAACTTCCATAAACTTTTCATAACATAGTTTATTTTCAATAGGATGGTCTAGGTGCTCGTTGTTTTCATAATAACTAATTAAGAAGTTATTTATGAGAGTTGAATATCATATTAGGGTACTGTGCAATAAGTTATCAAGAGATGTTTTTCGGATCTAGCTCCTTTTTCTTTTAAGAGAAGTCACGCAGATAATCTCATAACTCTTTGTTTCTGAGTTTCAACTAGAGAAACGAATAACTAACGATGGCTTGTCGTGATTATATTAACACGATTTCCTTCTGGTTTCACCATTCTATCTATTACNTTGCAATAAGTTATCAAGAGATGTTTTTCCGTATCTAGCTCCTTATTTCTTTTAAGAGAGTCACGCCAATAACATCATAACTCTTTTGTGTTCCTGAGTTTTCAACTAGAGAAAAGAATAACTACGATGGCTTGTCGTGATTTATAATTAACACGATTCCTTCTGGTTCACCATTCTAAGTCTATTAATACGTAGCCATGTATAGTACCATGAAGGATATAATAATTTTGCTGTAAGTTTGGGCGACCTGCATGGTTTTAACCAAACTTCAAGTTTAAATAATTTGTTTCATTTTAAAAAAATATTTTAAGTTGTTTGCATTGGATTCAGTAAAAAAAACACTTTATCTTATGTTGGTTATTCTGGTTCCAAGAGACCCTTTTTTGTTGCTTGTATTTACTTTCGGCAAAAACGATTGCCCCCCCCCCCCCTTCAGTTTTGGGCTGATCACAAATCATGTCTAAAGCTATATCCAACCACTCCAGAAATTTAACAATTAGACTCCGTATATAATCCTTAATTAATTGCAGATTATATATTAATAATGCATATGCATTGTTCAAATTGACGTCTATCTAAGAAAGATATGTCATAAATATAGTTCACATCTATATCATCTATAAAGTAAAGTAATAACATGATCAATCACATTGAAAACGAGTTTCAACCGAACTTTCAGACGAATAATTAACATTTTCCAACCAGATTTTTGACTTCAAAGGAAATGAAATATATAATTACTTTGTATGATAGATAATGAATCGCTCAATCGTAAATCAGTTTTCAGGAGGCATGCACATGTCATTCCAGATGAACAATTAAAAATTTCAAGCTTTTTTTGGTACCTTTAAATAAATAGATACATGACTACTGAAAAAAAAAAAAAAAAAAAAAAAAAAATCATGGATATATGGGGGAAAAAAAAAAAATAATTTAACACTGATCTTAAGATACCATTCACAATCAAATTTTGGAGGATGTATGAATCATTGAGAAAGTTTGACCATTCAAATTGGATTACAATGCATTTATAGCTCTTCACGTAAGTCATGGCAATACATCTAAACAAAGATATGAAGTTTATTTAAAGATCAATAATTAATATCTAAAAGTTTTTAGCAAATCACAACCATTAATCTTGATTTCTAAATCAATAGTGTTTAAATAGAATAATTCACCACACATACGTACATATAGCTATATATTATCCGATATATCCGATACTGTAGTACATATATAGCGTACGTGACTTGCGTACATGTATACAGATATATTGCATTATATATTGTGGGCGTATTATAGAGAGGGAGAAGAGAAAAGTAAGAAAGTCAGAAGGAGGTTGGAAAGAAGTGGAATAGGATATTAAAAACAAATTAATTGGAGAAAATGAAATAAATTAGGATTGAATTGCAATGAATAGATTGGCATTTAGTGTAATACATAAAGGCAGAGGCAACCCCAAGAGTTTTAATAACGAATAAAATGGTTGACACTTGCTAAGGGTAGATTGAAGAAGACTGAATTACTATTTTAAAGGTGTGACCGTACGTGCATCAATTAAAAGATTAATTTAAAATACAGATTTAATTAGTGTGTTCAAGTTCTAAAGACTTCTATATAGACATGTTAGTTGAGCTTTTATAATTAATGTAATTATGTGAGAATATAAGTACCCAATAAATAACCACATTTACCTGGCATCTCAAATAAAAGAAAAAGTGCCGCTCAATCTTATAAAACATTCAAATCCAATACTAGTATTATCTATCTTTAACTGAAAAATCAAGTTCAAATTCATTTTTTTTTTCCTGTCTTAATATTATAGGTTTTATACATCTAGCTAGCAGCCATACTAGAAGAGTAGAATAAAAGAACAAGCATGTTATCTTCAATTAACGATCTTATAAAGGTTTATTATGTTGATAAATTAATGAAATAAATAAAAGAGATGAACATGCAAGAAAAGAGAGAAAGCACAAACAAAAGATAGAGGAAATTAAATTTGTATTTATCATATTGACGTAATGGCCTCATTATTCTCAACTGTCTCAATAAATAATTGCATTTAATTGTTTTTAATAGTTTTTTCAATCTAAAATACATCTTTTCTTTTTTCAATGCCTGAACTACCCCATCTCATTCCTCCTTAACTCCACATTTACTATCAGACATTTTTCTTTGATTTTTTCATTTTATTAAGTACCCCCCCAAAAAAAAAAAAAAAAAAAAATCAATCTTAACAATTATTTTTTAGATTACTAAATTAAGTATTTATAACTTCTAACTAAATGAGAATTTTTACAATTTTTAGATATTCATAGAAATTTTCTTCAACTCACAAATGAGATCTGTGATTTAAACAATATCTAAATTTTATTTATGTGAAAAAATATTTAATTCAAGCATGAATTCAGGAATCTCATAAATACAACTTAAATATTATTAGGTCACCCTCAAACTCAAATAAATATCACCGTAAAATTAGATACTAACACCTATCAGGCTATTATATTGAAAAGTATGTACATCTTTCAATTGCGTAGAAATTCATTCAATTGGTATTTAGCTTTTCTTGTGATTCCATTAATTGAATGCTTCATTGAATAATTATGATTTACGTACATATCGGCCTATAAGTTTCACTTTAAAATATTTATCATAGTTGCCACAAGTGACAAAGTGCTTAACCTACATGAAAATTAGATTTAATACAAACCCAAAAAAGCTAGCTTTAAGATTATATCACACTCGTATGACTCCGTAATGATTTTAGATTAATATATTTTTAACATGTGAATAAAATATAAATCACACTTAAAAAAACAAAATCTCTTCTCACGACCAAGGCACTCCCTCCATCTTTTTTAGTACTATACAAAAGCTCTGTTGACATATTAGTAACACATGCGAACCATGATAAATTAAACCTGATTCAACTCGATCGGTAATATGATTTTCTGCTAAAGCTTTACAAGTTGTTTGCCCTAATAAATCGTATATATGCGAGTTGATAATATTGTAAGATAATGATAAACCCGTAGGCATAATATTATTATTGACCATTATTTATAATGGTGAAACTCTAATGCACCAAACTCACAAATCGGGCTTGGGCCTATTTATCTCACTAACACTCCCCCGCAGTTCGAGCGGCGAAATCACGAAAGCTCGAACTGGAGTACTAAACTAAACAAGAAAAAAAGAAAATAGCATAATAAAAACATAACTTTAGTCGGCTAAGTCGACTGGTAATAACACCGTACCAACGGTCGACTTTAATAATATAACATTAGAATAAATGTTATATCATTCTATTTTTTTTGAACTGCGGCTTTTATAAGGACTAGCAAAGCTAGAAAGAAACTTACAAAGGAGTAATAGAAGCTAAAGGGTTTTTTTAACCAAACTATCCAACTAAACTTAAACTTAGGATTTCTAGAAGAAATCCATAAGAAAGACTGAGAAATAATAGAGTCCTAAAGCATCGCCTTCTTAGGAAGGGAACTAGAAAAAAGCAAGCGATTCCGATAGCTCCAAATATCATTCTACTTATAATTAGAAAAGTCATTTTTGAGACACTTACTAAAATTTCATGGACTACATATAAGGATAATGTTTATTTTGTAAGTTTCTTATATGATGAGAATTTAAACATGCGACTCATGTGCAAAGATGTAAACGCTAATGATTGCTATTTTGATTGAAAGAGTTAAGATCACTCAAAACTTATCAGTGTAGAATCACATTAACGCACGTAAATTACTTGCTTTGGTATGTACCATTAGACCCACATAGCATGGATACGTACATATTTATCTACTCAAACACAGTTAAGATACCCATATAACAAACATGCTTGCTTTGATATGTAGTGATTTAACCTTTTTAAACAATCCACATATGTTAATGAACCAGATGACTAATTAGTAGACGATTAAGTTTTTTAAGAAATCATATTCGGAAAAAGTGTTAAGTAATTAAAGAAACATGTACACAAAAAACTTGCGACTCAAGATATAAGATTACTTTGATCAGCTATAACTTGAGACTGTGTCAATAATCTTGTACTTCGTACTTAACATTAACCACATTTTGGGGTTGTCTATATTTTGACAAGTTTTTCTATCAACTCAATGCTTTTGTTGACAGGTATATATGCTTACTGATTTATCCTACTAGTTATTATTTGTTAAAAGTTAATATAATGAAGTTTTAGTGATTTTAGCTTAAACCTGATAACCATTTCAAACCGAATTGGGACTATATATGCTACACAGTAATACATACCAAGTTAACCGTATTTATGCGTACAGTTATTTTACGACTCCGACATTCATGTTACTGACCCTACATTTGTCGAATAATAAACTCATCCGACGTGGCACCCTCCACGTGGAACATACTACGTAAAACTATAACCAAAAAAAATATTAGATAAAAAGTACCCCACTCCACAAGGGTAATCTGGGAACTATTTAATTCACCCAAATTTACATTAACCCCTGCTTAGCCAAAGTGAAATTTAAGTACGTAACCTCCTAGAATTCACTACTAGGGATGGCAACGGGTCGGGTTTGGGTCGGGTTTTAGTGAACCCGTACCCGTACCCGTTTATGAAATCCATACCCAAACCCGCCCCAAAACCCGATGGGTACCCGTTTATAAAATCCATCGGTTTTTCGGGTTTTACCCGCGGGTTTCGGTTATCCCCAATTGAATATTATATGGACAAATGGCGGTATTAATATTAAGTCACACTAAAATCCACCGTAAAAATAAAGGAAAACACCATAATATATTCATTTTTTTTAAGTTAAAGAAAATGAATATCGTATCAAACGATTTAACCCATTTGGATAATTCATGTACAGAATAAAATATGTTATTTAATAGAGATACGTATATAAAAAAATATAATGGAAGAAATTATGTATAATGTATATATATATTCTAGTTAATTATAATATCAATAAAGCGGATATAGATTCGGGTAAGCGGATACGGGTACGGGTACGGGTAATCGGGCGGGTATTACCCGAACCCGTACCCAAACCCGTACCCGGCTAAAAAATTATATCAATACCCAAACCCGCATCCAAACCCGCCAACCCGCCCCCGAACCCGACCCAACCGGTTCGGGTTTCGCTTTTCCCCGTCGGTTTCGGGTGCTTTTGCCATCCCTATTCACTACTTGGCGTCTTGGTCCATGCATGTTCAAAGATGAAAACATAACAGAAATAAGAAGGGTAAAAAGGGTATTGTCGTTTAAACTCCACTCATAACACATGGTAAATTCAAATGGAGTGTAAAAAACAATATCCATGAAAGTAAAAAAAAAAATAAAAAAGCCTAATAATGATAATAATAAATAAATACTAAGTGCTAAATTATAAAAGCTTTTTTCACCATCTTCAATTCTTGATCAAGTCTTTCTTGTTTTCTTGGTGGTGTTGTCATGAAGAACATCGAGCAAAACGGTGCTCTTACATTTAGGACACTTAGGGTAGTCTTCAGCAAGCATAACGTACATCAAGCACCTAGGGCATCCAACTAGCATCATCGATGTTGCTTCCGGGCTACTCGAGTACCTTAGCTCGGTCTCTGAGGACACACATGAGGTTGTTGGAGACATGCTTGTTGTTGTTGATGCTCTACTTGGTGATTCATGTGTCCTCCTTTGAGCTATTGGAGGCGACAAATTTAGCTTCAAGTCTAGCTTCCCATTTCCACCGTTTCTTCGACTCATCTTTTGTTAAAATTAAACCTTTGTATAGATATCCTCTTGATGAGATAAAGTCAATCAGCTGAAAATAGTAAATAATAAAATCCTGAATTAGAAAGTCAATCTTGATCTAAGAAAAACATAAAGTTTGATCATGTAAAACAAATATAAAGAAAATCTTTATGTTCATAAAACATGTTGTAGAATTCCATGATTATAAAACTAAGTTAACAAAAACAAGTGTGTGATCACTTGTTATTAAGAAAAAAAAGAGTAAAAGTTACCTTGTATGGCAAATCTTGGTCAAGAACAAGAGAGAGAGATTAAGGGTATGATCAAGAACAAGACCAAGTATGGTGAGATGTGTTTGTTGGTTTATATGCTTGAAGGCCATTTTATATATACACAAGAACACACAAAGATGGGTTTGCAATAAAGCTTAATTTAATGGTAGAGAGAGAGAGAATTAAAGAGGGATTGAATTGTAAGAGAATTGAAGATGGTGTGGTAGAAGACGAGAGAGTTGTAAATTGAGGGGCAGGAAATGCATTAATTGTTAGAAAAAAATCCCAAGATGGGATCAGAAAAGGGAAATTGTAGTTAATACTGCAATTAAATAAAATTTCAGAAGAACCCTTGCTTCTTCATTCATTGTTTATAGCATTCAATTAGTTTTTGAATGTATTTACTCTTTTACTAGCATTATAGTACCATGTTATAAAACCCATTGCTTATTCATAGAGTTGTATGGTGTGTAGTAGGTAATGTGAATTGATAACAATGTACAACCTAAGAAACTTGCCAACTGCTTTTAAAGCTTAAACCAAATTTCTAACAAATCCAACCACACCCTTATTAAAGTCTACAATGAACATATTAATGTATGATAGCCTTAGACTTATTCCTGCTTATCATACTAATATTTACACTTGGAATACCCTATTTATGGGATCACCTAACAAATAACAAAAAATTTCATTAATTTTCTTTTTTTATCTCAATATTTCTTTTTGCACTTCTATTTGTCAAGATACAAATCAAGTACTTCTATTTGTCTCAATGGAAGTATTATCCTATGTTCACGTTTTAGTTAGTTTTTTCAGTTTTTATTACAAATACATATCTATGAACAGATGTGCCATCGCTCTCATGTAGCAAAGTTTAAAGCATGTTTATCTAACTCAATCATTTAGAGCATATAAATTAAAAAGCATCTTACTTATATGAGTATAATAAAAAGAATGTTATTAATTTTAAATATGTAAGTATGTGTTTTGTGATGGTTAAGAAATGTGATTAGGCGCTAGAACTTGGTTGTCGTCTTCTTGGTTATTCGCCAGTATGTATTGATGAAAGAAGATAAGAACTAGTGAAAGGATGAGGATGTCGTAAATCACTAATTACAGATTTAGAAAACTTGTGTCATTCACGGTACCTTTTCCTTGTAGATTAGTGACTATAAGTGCTCGGTAAGTATATATAGAAAGTCCCCTTTGGGGATTTTATGCAAGTCATGTGGGTTGTTCTTCCTTCTCGTCCAAGTTTATTAAACGCTACATGTGGTTATTGTTCCCTCACTCCCCCTCGGCTTCTGATGTATTTGAGTAAAGTTGCTACTAGCTAGTATCTCCATGACGTACTTATGAAATGGTAATTAAAGATTCTAATGAATTGATCTAGCTAGTTTTATTTTGTTTGAGACACTATTCAGATATATACCTAACAATATGTAATTCGTTCTATCAATAACATGTTTGCTAAAACTTTTATCTGCTTTTTTTAATGGATTGGACGTATGTCGCTAGAAAGAGCTAAAAAAACCACATTCGGATGGTCGAAATTGTTGTCGTGAACGCGTAATCTACAATTTATGGGACAACACCCCAACCATTATTAGAACCTTGACATGTTGTTAAGAAGAAAGTTCCAATCTTATAACAGAAAATTTTATTTAGAATTTGGTACTTACTCAGATATTTTACCAAAGGGGTGCCCTATTGTAAAAGGGATTGAAACTAATATCACTAAAATGTGTAGGGTCGCATATTCGATTTTTTGTATGTGCAAACAACTCTATAGTAGTCACGTCAAACTTCTGAAAAGAAAAGATTTTGCCCTATTTAAATATGTGTAGCGATGGATTCAATATTGCGTGAGTTTATCGAACAAAATATTAGAAACCATGGTTACCAAATTGTTTATTATTAAAGGTTGTTCTAAATATATTATAAAATAAGAAAAAAAAAACAATCTAATTAAACAATGAGAAATGCTACACTTACACAATTTTTACAAAAATAAATTCACACACAAATGTGTCACTTAATCATAGGGAGTAGGAATAAGAAAGAGAAAATTTAATAAAATTCTATTAGTACAAGTCACTTACCATATGTATGTGTGGATTTCTTTTTGTAAAAATTGTGTGAGTGTAGTATTACTCTTAAACAATACCATCTTAGCTATTCTGAGTCATCTGTAGTAAACTTATTTTACTTTATTGATTTAATAAATGCATTTGGTATTAGGGTTAGTTTATCATCAAACTATAAATTATTAATTAAGTTTTCAGTTGGGTGTCAATTTGAATTGATTAACAAACTGAAATTACTTTTTTTTTTTTTTTTTTTTTTTTTTTTTAAACTCAAACTTCATTAAAAACAAACACGAGCCAAGCATCTCCAATACGGAGAAGCCCACTCGAACAATTACACTATATCAATACAAAACAAATTCCATCCTTTCCAATCTACCTTCCCTCCATTGAACCGATTCCTATACCACAAATAACCTAACGATTTTACATCAGTCACAATCTTCGGCACCTTGATCTCCACGTTATTGAACCGTTTCTCGTTTCTAGCTTTCCATATACACCAACACGTCAAAACAATCACTCCATATACCACTTGTTTCCGGACTCTAGAGCCATCCACCCTATTAGCCATCTCTATAATATCTTGAAAGGAAAACAGAAAACCTTTCGGGATATTGCACCAGGTACAAATCGCGTCCCATACTCCATTAGCGATAATACACGCTGTGAAGATGTGATCCGTGGTTTCTTCCGTATCTCCACACGTCGAACACATATTATCTCCAAACAGGATATTCCTCCTGGTTAACGCTACCAATGTCGGAATTCTATCTAAATTCGCCCTCCACATGAATAAGTTACATTTATTAGGAAGCCACTTACACCATTTGTAGACATTTGCGTTAGAGCTGTGCATTTCTTGCAGCAGCCATCTACGAGTTTCTTTCACCGAAAAGCCTTTGTTATCTCTTCTATTCCAAACCCAATCATCTGGTCTGTCACAAAGCCGAACATCGTTAAGGACCTGATAACATTCCAACAATTCTTGAACTTCCGCTTGCGATTCCGGGTTCCTACTCCAATTCCAATTAATCGCGCCACCTGCTGAATTCTCAATCCTATCATACACACTGCACCATTTATCCTTATCAAGTCGAAAGATATTAGGAAACAAAACACGTAACGGAACATCTTTCACCCAAGGATCAATCCAAAATTTTATTTCCGTGCCCCTACCAATAACACCCCTCACCATATTCACGAATTGAATCCCTTGAACCTTGGTTCGGTATCCAATATTCACCACTTTTGACCATGTACCACGTATGTTAGCACAAACCGGAAAAGCATCCCATTTCCTTCTTGTTAAATGAATCGCATCAATCAACCTTCTCCAAAGAGCGTTACGTTCAACTTTATATCTCCATAACCATTTCAAGAGCATAGCATTGTTGATCACATCCAACTTACTTAAGCCCAGACCTCCCTCTTCCTTCGATTTTGTCACCTCTTCCCAAGCCACCCAATGCGTTTTCCTTATTTCGTCACTTCCTCCCCATAGAAATCTCTTAATAATACCTTCAAGCTTGTTAATGACCATCACCGGAGCCTTGTAAAGTGAAAAATAATAAGTCGGGAGACTTTCTAAAACCGATTTAATCAGCACCACCCTACCCCCCATCGAAAGAGTGTTGGCCTTCCACTTTGATAACCGTTTTTTGAACACATTAATAACCGGCTCCCAATTATTAACTCGACCCATATTAACACCCACAAGAATTCCCAAGTATTTAAATGGAGTGCTACCCGGTCTACACCCCAAAACATCTGCTTCGGTTTTAACATTATCGTCGCTAACACCCACGCCGAAAAGAGTAGACTTGTTAATATTAATACGCAAGCCCGAGCACATATGAAAAATACGAAGCATTCTTCTTAAAGCGATAAAATTAAATTGAGACCATTCACCCATAACCATGGCGTCATCCGCATAGAGTAAATGGGAAATAACTGGACTCCCATCTTTGATCTTCACACCATGAAACGCTCCCAAATCACAAGCTTTTCTAACCATACCGGAAAAGGCTTCCATGACAACGATGAATAAAAACGGAGAAATGGGATCACCTTGGCGTAAACCTTTACCACATCCAAACTCAAATGTCGGTGAACCATTGACGAGAACAGAAGATCTAGCCGAGGATAGAATACCTTGAATCCATCTACACCAGATATCTGGAAACCGCATCTGTCTCAAGACCGAAATCAAGAACTCCCAATTGACATTATCGTAAGCTTTCTCGAAGTCAATCTTAAACATGAATAATTCTTTTTCTTTCCGCTTTGCCCAGGCCAATATTTCATTAATCATCAACGGTCCGTCCAGAATATATCTCCCTGTTAGAAATGCCGATTGCGTTTCATGTGTAACCTCCCCCATGACCATTCTCATCCTATTCGCCAGCACCTTAGAAATAACCTTACTGATCATCCCGATAAGATTAATAGGCCTATACTCACTAAGAGATACCGGATCCGAAATCTTGGGAATAAGAGTAATAAACGACGACCCCGCACCTCGATTAATAGTGGCCGAATCAGAAAAGGATTGAAAAATCTGCACAAAATCGTTAGATAATAGAGGCCAATATTTCTTGACAAAACGGAAGTTAAATCCGTCCGGTCCGGGAGCTTTATCACTCCCACAATCAAAAACCGCTTCCTTTATCTCCTTTTCCAGAAACGGAGCTATCAACCTCCCCGCCATGTCGTCTGAAATCTCCCGCAAACCATAACAATCCATTTTCGGCCGCACCTTCATCTCCTCTTCGAACTTGTTTTTAAAAAAACCAAAGACTTCTTTTTTAACAAGAGAAGGCTTGGTTACCCATTCACCATTGATCATTAACCCGGGAATAGAATTCGAAACTTTACGTTTATTAATAATGCCATGAAAATATCGAGTATTCTCATCCCCTTCCTTTGCCCATCTCGCCCTCGATTTTTGTCTAAGATCTTTTTGTTTAAATTCTTCCAACTCTTTCATTCTAGCTTTAGACTCTTCATAAACCCACTGCTCCGCTTCCGTAAAATCCCGCACTTCTATGATACCATCCAAATCATTCAAGTCTTGCGCTAGAGTAGTATACTCAGCTGCTTCATCTTTCATCGTTCTATCTTTCCACACCTTAATCGCATTCCGCAAAACTTTTAACTTATTCATAAGCTGCACATCCGGAGGCCCTTTTCCAATGAACTTCGAGCAAGTAGATTTAACAATCTCATCAAAATCGTTACGTTGCAACCAAGAGTTAAAAAATTTGAACGGTTTAGGACCGTAATTACGATCCTCCACCTTCAACACTAGCGGACTATGATCCGACCAATCTCTAGATAAAGCACGGTATTCCGCATTCGGCCATTCTGACATCACACACCAAGAAACAAAAATCCGATCTATTCGGCTACACTTATTTCCAACAACATAAGTGAATTTGCGCCCTCGAAGATTAAACTCGTGTAAACCTGCCTCTTCCAAGAAATCATTAAAATCATTAGTCATAGCCAAATTAAATTTAGAATTTCGACGTTCCTCTTTATCACGAACACAATTGAAATCTCCTCCAATAATCACCATACCATTCACGCTCCCAAGAAGCCTCCCCAAATCAACCCATAGCGTCTTCTTGTCCAGTTTTTTCTGTGGCGCATACACATTAATAACACTTAAATCTTTTCCGGTATCCTTTATCACCCCACGAATAGAAAGAAAATAACGCTGTTTCACCACCGAAACTAAATCAAATTTCTTATTATCCCATAACGAAACTAAACCACCCGATCTCCCAGTCGCTTCAACCCAATCCACACCAAAATTATCATTACCCCAAAATCTACTCACATCCACCCCATCCATACTAGAAAATTGAGATTCTTGTAAAAGAACGAACGCTGCACTGTTTTGAATCCGAATTTTACGAATCCAATCTCCTTTACGATCATTCCCCAGTCCTCTAATATTAATCGAGATCACATTCATTGATCACCCAATTGAACGCCTTCTTTCGATACCTCCTGCACAATAGAATCTTCAAAATTACCCATATTCTCAACTCCTAAAACTTTAGCCAAAGCTATAGTTTCCCTAACTTCACGATTCTGGACGAACTTAGCTTCAACATTAATCGGCAAGCCTAATCCTTCATTTAAGTTCTCGATATCACCTTCTTCATTATTCTGCTGTACTTCTCTGTTAAGATCAGGTGTCAAGAACTCCCCATCTTGAACATTAACCTCCACCACTTTCAATGGTGTACTCACATCCGAAAAAATGAACCTATCTATATCAAAAGGATCATTCCCATCTCGTAAACGTTTCTTCGGCCTATCCGGATTCGAATTCGAATTATCTCTACCCAATGACGACTTCTTTTTAGTACCCATTCTCCTCTTTTTCTTAGAAAAAGTTGAGCGAGATCCTTCAGCCGACTGACTGTTGGACTCCTCATTCACATGCATTTTACTGTTCACGTGATCACTTGCATGCTCCCCTCTACTACCTTCATTGGATCCTTGATTCTCCATGATTATCTCCCTCTCCTCCGTACCATTATTCTTCTCCTTGTCAACTATCGGTGACTCCATAACCACATCACAATCATCCTCTTCCTCTAAATCAACAATACAATCCGGAATCCAACATGCTTCCTCCTCCTCTACTGAAACCTTACAACTAACTTTGTGCCATTTAATAACGCAAGTATGTTTAATCCTTTCCACCTTATTAACTAGAACCCCAACCATTGCATAAGATAAATCCTTCCCCTCCTCTTCAAATTGTGCCGACTGTATTACTTTACCAAAATTGGAAGCAATAACATCAAATACTTGTGGTTTCGAAAGCGTTAGAGGCACCCCATGGATTTTTAACCATGCAATTCTCTCAAACTCCACAATCTGACCATTCCAAGCAACACAAGACTCCAAGAAAACCTCCCAACCCACTTTATTTTCCAGAAAAGAATCCTTCTCCATCTTGTCCCGAAACACTAATAAAGCATTAAAACCACCAACATAATGAATTTGGATACTCAGCTGAGACCACGCTCTCAAAAGACTCCTCAAACTCATCAATTCTGAATACCCTTTCACCTTTACCACTACTCCACGTTCATAATACTCACCAAAGGCACCAATATCACCTTCAATATTTATTTCCGGTATCCCAACCCCAACCTCCTTATTCAATAGAGTATCCAGGAAAGAACGCGAATCACTTACCACATTCACTTGTTGATCTTTATTTTTGCCTTTATCCTTTTCCACCTCCATCTCTATACCTTCCTCCTCTTGATCATTCCTCACCGGTTGCCACACTCTATCAGACGCCTTTTTCTCCACAGACTCATTCACGAATCTTGCCGGTGATATAAATAATTTGTAACTTCCAATCCATACATCTTTTAGCCGATACTCCAAATCGGACATGTTTCTGTCGATCTTGAACGTTACAAATCCAAACCTTTTGCCTAGACGATCCAGTTTTCTAGCAATGTACGCTCCTTGCACCTCAGCGTATCCCTTCAAAGCCCCAGCCAGATCTGCCGAAGAACAACCTTGTGGCAGATTTGATACAAAGAACTTCACTCCCCCGGTTGAAACATTGGATCGATGATTGTTTTTGTTATCCCTACCCTTCTTAGATGGAGCATCGTACCACTTATTGACCTTGTATCGATCCCTTGCCGCCATGCCTGACCTTGTATCGCCTCCTAATTGAAATTACCTAGATCAAAAAAGACTAAACAAAAATCCCTGATTGAAAGTTCTACCTATGTTGTACCACTTCTGTTGTCCCGCCTCTGGTGTCCCACCTATGACGTCCCAACCTCTGTTGTCCCGCCTCTGGTGTACCACCTATGACGTCCCAACTCTAGTGTCCCAACTTTGATATTCCATTCGAATCAGGGTTAAATGAAAGTATTTGGATTGAAGGGAGATCTAGGATTATAATGGGATCTGTTAATTGATAATTGATTGTGTTATGATTGTGAAAAAATTGATGAAAAGGGATGGTGAATGGCGTTTGAACCCGCCGTAGGTGGAAGATCGGAAATCGCCAAAGAAAGGTAAAGGGGGTTTTATCTTTTCATATAATAAAGTTTGGTGAAGGGTTAATTAACTTAAATTAACAAACTGAAATTACTATTTGGAACATCTTTGCTTCATATGATTAATAGCTTCTGGACATGTGGAATCACGGGTATCTCAAAAAAATATATTCACAAAAAGTTTATGTGTGTCGGTAAATTAACAAACATTAACAGAAGTAATAGGTAATATAAGTTCTTGAAGGAAAAACTAAGTAATTTGGTAATGAACTATAAACCACTTGGGATTCGTTTGGTAGGACGGAATGAAATAACAATTGAATGGAATGAATACCGTAAGGAAAAATGATGTAATGAAATGACTCATTACCATTATTAATCATGTTTGGTTAGTACAATAGAATGTATTGTAATCAATAGAAAAAGACTAAAATTCCCTATTTATGATAGAACTTTTTAGGCCAAAATGCTTTTTACTACCCCGAATTTGATCAAGTGGAACTCCTACTACCCTAAAGTATTATTGGTACCTTATAGTACCCCGTATTTGGTTATTTGGTTTATATACTACCCTAGCCCTAATTAATATAATCACATTACTTTCACATGTCATACTACCGTTAGTATTTAACGGAGGAAATTGGATGTGAGATTTAGCTAGTGACATTTGTTCCTTACTTTTTTCGACAATTTTTTTCTTATATGTCTTTGAAGATTATTACCCACTTCTTCAATATTGATCATGGAACGGATTATTACTTTTGGAAAGCTGTTACATTATTTTTTTATTATCACAAGTAATAAAGTGGCACCATAAAAAGAAAAAAAAAACATTTTGTCAAATTTTTTTTTTGTTCAAATTGAATTTGCACCATAAAGAATGAAAATAACACAAAAATATTAACGGAGGTTGAATATACAAAAGACACTTTTATTGAAAATAGGAAAATTAGCACATTGTGTTCGTTAGAATCGAAATTTGTCAAAACTGCAAATTTGTCAAAACCTTGTGATTTTTATTATTTTTTTTTTAAATTTTTTTAAAAGTGTTGTAATAGTATAATTTGTTGGTTGTTGGATATGACATGGGTTTCACTCAATTTTGGGTCACACTCATGGACATACCACTTGGGTGTCAGGTGTGGCACGGGTTACACTCAATTTTAGGTCATATAGTATAATTTTTTTACGAAAAGTATCTCTTTTTTGTATATGCAATATCCGTTAATATTTTTGTGTTGTTTTTTTTTCTTTATGGTGCAAATTTAATTTGACCAAAAATAAAAAAATAAAAAAAAAATAAATTTGACCAAATGTTTTTTTATGATACCTCTTTAATACTTGTGATAATAAATAATTATGCAACACCTTTCCAAAAGTAATAATTTGTTCTAGGATCAATATTAAAGAAGTGGGTAATAATCTTCGAAGACATACAAGAAAAAAATTGTTGAAAAAAGTAAGGAACAAATGTCACTAGGTAAATCTCACATCCAATTTCCTCTGTTAAAAACTAACGGTAGTATGACATGTGCAAGTCATGTGATTATATTAATTAGGGCCAAGGTAGTATATGAACCAAATAACCAAATATAATGTACTATAAGATACCAATAATACGTTAAGGTAGTAGGAGTTCCACTTGATCAAATTCAGGGTAGTAAAAAGCATTTTGGCCAACTTTTTAAGTATAATGAGTATTTGAAAAATAGGCTTTTATTTAATTTTGATTCCATTATAAGATGGAATGGAAAAAAAGGAGGGGGTCCCTAATGAATCAAAATGATGAATTTTTGATGTAATTGGTCATTCCATGTAATGAGTTATTGCATTTCTTAATAATAAGCAAATATGTTTTCTTCATTACTGTGTAATGATCTTTTCCATTCTCCCTTTAATTACAACATACCAAACACTACGTTGGTGTATAACTGTTAAACAAATAAACGTAAACGTCTAACGTTCGTATATATCCTTAAAATCCAAAGCAGTGCATTCAACTTGTCGATAACTTGAAGAGTCAATGTGATTGCGTCAACACCTAAACCTGCAAAAACAAAATTTAAACTTCATGTCTTGTTGTTGATAATAAGTTCTGAGATTATAAACTTGACAAATAAACATATACATGGTGGCCTGATCTGGGTAAATCTATTTGTATCCATAGATCATAGAAATGATAATGTGAAAGATATAGTTGAAATGTGTTAGTAAATTGGGTTAAGGCGATGATAATCTTGGATATCTTCACGAATCCTGTAAGTTCACTTTCCGTATAAAGTATTTCGACCCTATTGGTGCCTGGGTATCACGAAATCATTATCGGGATAATTCGAGAAGAACACTTGTTTCTAGGCACAAGAGAACAAAGCAAGACAGAGAGAATTGTGTGAATTCGTATGTTTTGAAGTGACTAAGGTTTTCTGTTAAATAACAGAAAACATAACAGTTAAGAGCGGTTAAAAGTGGTTAAATTCGGTTATATCCGAAGAGTCACAACCCTTCACCAACATACATGTTGGGTTGGGTCCCCAGCAAGGGGCGCTGCCCCTTGACCCTGCAAGGGGGCGCGATCCCCTTGACCCCTGCATCTTTTGTCTAGGCGAAAACATATTAGCTCAACGAGTGTGCACTCCACACTTCCCTAACTCATATCCGAGCTTAATATGAAATCCATTGGTCTCTAGTAAATCACAATTACCTAAAATAGTTGATGACACTAAAATCACCAACAAAATGTTCTCAGGTTAAACCAAAAACAAACTATTTCAAAACATTAAAATAATAATAATAAAATAAAATAAAAAATTGTCAATCTAATATCTTAAAAGCATATTGCCTTATAAAAAGAATTTAAAAGTTGAAGTGTAACACCTCAATTTTTACGGTTTTAGTCAGAAATATATTATATTGCTTTTAGAATATTAGAGAAAACTTTCTGTTAATATTTAGTAGAAATAAGGTCTTGTCACGCAAATAGTTAAAGAAAAAGGACTAACGGTGCAAAGGATTTAACAACAGGGACTAACAGGCAAAGTTAACTTAAAAATTGAAATTACCACATTGCCCTTATGGCTTTATAACCTCTTTAAGTCCATAATTAATCTCATAGACACGTGTCTATGTTTGTATTTTGTAGGGAAAAGGGCTTAGAAAACCTAAGTATGAAGAAATCAACTTTATAGTAAATCATGATGAATTTTGGTGTTATCATGCTAGATACATGGTAAAATAACCCTTCTTAACATGATCCCCATCAAGTATGTGATTATTTTCAGTTTAGTTTCAAGATTCAATGTGGAAATTTGGAGGTTTTGGTATATGAGCATGTTAGTTATGATATTAGTTAAGATTATCAAGTTTTGCACATGTTGGCATGATTTTGAGTTATGTTTAATCATGCTACAGTAATTATGATGTTTATGGTTAAAAAACTATGGCTAAATCATGTTAAAGATGATGTTAAGGTTTAGATATGTTGGATCCATATACTCTGACCAAACTAACTATGTAGCTTGTAAGGGTTTAGTAACGTTGAATAACTCCAAAACTACTAACAATGAAACACTGATATAACTCTGTTAAGTATGCGGAATCTACTTTAACAAAGCTAAGAAGAATAACCAAACTTTAACGATTATATTAAAACCAAACTTTGAACCTGCTTAATATACAGATTCACTAACAACCCTAATCGCTAAATAACT
>LBNU01001306.1:71460-94535 GCA_014162995.1 Artemisia annua
TTTGAGAAATTACTATGGTTAACCCTATTTGAATGATTCCAAACTGGTTTATGCTCCTTTGGCTTATGGTTGGTAGATGTGGTCTTTGGGAATTGACTTAAATATTCTGAGTGAAAGTCACAGTTCTTAATCAAATGATCAGGACTATAACAAACAAAATATAATTTTTGACCCATAATCCCAAATTTTCTTCCTTTAGTTCTATGACCAAAACTATCTTGACTCTTTGGTGAATGATTAAAAGTTTTACTAAAATTAGCAGTATTGTGAAAAGCACTTCTTGAAGATACTGTTGAATGTCTAGCAGTACTTTGAGAAGATTTTTGAGGTACTGCATGTTTTGAAAAAACTTTAGAAAACTTTTTATCATTGTTAACACACCCTGAACCCTTGACATTACTCCTATTGGTATCATCCTTAGGTTTCTCAACTGTTTCTTTGAAGGATTCAGAACTAGATGGACTTGAATTAGACTGACCAATAAGCTTTTTCCTAAATTCTAGATTGTCTACTCCAAAACAGAAACATCTATCCTAGGTGGTTGAAAGCTACCAGTGGGTGGAGCAACTGAATTATATCCCTTTTCTTTCTTAAATTCAGGAGGTGGTTGACTAATTGGTTCCTCATCACTATATGTGTTTTCTTCTGAGCTAGTGAGTTCTTCATTACTAGTTGAAATTACCTCTGAATTAAGTTGTTCCTTATCACTAGTGAGACTTTCTTCTGAACTATTATACTCAACACCATAATCAAGTCCAGTTTTAATGTGTGATCTTCTTTGTTTTTCAACAAAACTAACATGTGAAAGACCAGATTCTTTCCAACTAGCAAGTTTTTCTAGCAAATCATCCCTTTGTTTAGTGAGCTTTTCAACTTCAGAAACTTTACAACCTAACTTCCATTCACTCAATTTTAATTGATAGTCTTGCTACTCATATTTTTCTGCCCAAGCCATTTCATTGTTTTCATGAGTGATTATTTTGGCTTCCATTGATTCTAAAGTCAATTGATAGCCAGCTACCTCAGACCTAGCCCTTCTATAATTATCTCTTTCAGTCACATAATCTTTAAGCACCTTTTGATAACAATCATTACATTTAGAACATACCTCAGAGATAGTGGATGAACTTGGTGAAGTAGCTACCATAGCAAGCAGAACAAGTTCTTCTTCACTTTCCATGCTCCAATCAAAGCTTCCAAGACCATCTTTTGATTCCAAAGCAGCAAATCCTGGTTCCTCATCAAAAGCTGTGCTCCAATCAAACTCTTCCAATGCAACCATAGAATAGGTTACTGGTTCATCATCAAATTCAGCACTCCAGTCAACCTCTGATAGATTTTCTTGAGCCACCAAAGCTTTTGGTTTTGGTTCAGTAATAGGAACTTCTTTGATTTCAACCTTGGGTTTTTCAATCATTCTATTTGCCTGATATTTAGCAAACTTGCATTCCCTTGCAAAGTGTCCAGGCCTTTGACAGTTAAAGCATTCAATCTTAGATTTATCAAATGCTATACCCTGTTTGGTTTTGAAGTCAATACCTCTTCCTGTTTTATTTATGAACTTCTTGATTCTTGTAGTGATCATGGCAACTTGCCATCTTATGTCAATTTCTTCTAGATCATCCTCTTCAATTTGCAACAAATCTTCTTCATAAGTAACAGGTAAAGTCGCTTGTTGAGCAAAGAAGGAATATACAACATCATCAGAGTTGATGATGTTTGATGGTGATGAGGTGGTAGTAGTCATGGTTGTGCAAATGTGCTGTTTATCACCAACAGTACTTTGAACAGGATAAGCAGTACTTTTAGTGGAAGTACTGCCTCTGTTTTCAGAAGACACAAAAGCAATATTGTGAGCTTTTGAATTTATTTGACCATTCATCTCATGCTCATACACCTTTAAGTTGTTGTAGAGATCATCAAAGTCCATAGAATCTAATCCAGGTTGTCCTCTGATCATAGTAGCAATCACATGCCATACAGATGGCAAACTTCTTAGGAACTTCAAGTTTGCATCTTCAACAGATACCTCTGCACCGTATAACTCTAGCATACTAAGAAGATTTTGGAATCTATCATAGGCAGCATCAAGACCTTCTCTCTCACAAACAGTGAATGTTTCAAACTGTTGCTGCAATAGATTTCTATGCATCTTCTTTGAAGCATCATTACCTCCAAATCTTCTCTTGATAGCAACCCATAATTGTTTTGCATCCTTAGCATTATGAAACTTTAGTAGGTGACCATCAGGAATAGCAGACAACAGTATGTTGAGAGCCTTATCTTGATTTCTTTTTGTAGCTGCTGGCAAGGTAGGTTGAGGTGGTTTAGGTTGTCCAGGAATTTCTACAGGTTCTTCAAGAGTGACATTACCATTGACAATTACATNACCTCCAAATCTTCTCTTGATAGCAACCCATAATTGTTTTGCATCCTTAGCATTATGAAACTTTAGTAGGTGACCATCAGGAATAGCAGACAACAGTATGTTGAGAGCCTTATCTTGATTTCTTTTTGTAGCTGCTGGCAAGGTAGGTTGAGGTGGTTTAGGTTGTCCAGGAATTTCTACAGGTTCTTCAAGAGTGACATTACCATTGACAATTACATCCCATAATGCATGGTCTATAATAGCAATGTACTGCCTCATCTTCATGCTCCAGAGATCATATTCTCCTATCTTGATTATAGGAATTCTAAGTGAGGTGATGGATGGGATTGGTGCAGCTTCAGTTGACATCTTTAGGGTTTGTAGTTAAATCGATTTTAAGGGTTTCTTCTTAATCAGAGTTTCCACACAAGCTCTGATACCACTTGTTGGATCGATGTACTCTGACCAAACTAACTATGTAGCTTGTAAGGGTTTAGTAACGTTGAATAACTCCAAAACTACTAACAATGAAACACTGATATAACTCTGTTAAGTTTGCGGAATCTACTTTAACAAAGCTAAGAAGAATAACCAAACTTTAATGATTATATTAAAACCAAACTTTGAACCTGCTTAATATACAGATTTACTAACAACCCTAATTGCTAAATAACTTTAATATTGTACTTGCATGTGTGTATCTCTAATGCCAACCTAGGGGTCCTTTTATAGGCATAAGGAAAACCCTAGTCGGTTTACAATTCTTGTACGACAAGTAAACTAATTCTAAACTAATTCTAGAATATTCTAATAACTTTGCATTACAATCCTTTCACGATATTGCATAACAGTCCTTTATCATAGAAGTACTTTAACTTTCTTCATGCACGAGCAGTACTTTGACTCTCCAACATAAGCAGTACTTTGACACAAGCAGTACTTTGATCTTCAGAAGTACTTTTGTTCTTCATATCCCAACAAGATATACCCATAATGGGGTGTTTGGCACAAGGCCAAACTAGTATTAGAGTTAGTCAATTTGATATAGGCCATGTGTTATAGATGATACAACTGATATTTATGATATTAGAATGATATTCATGTGCTTAAGTGGTCTCGTGCCCGAGGAGTATGTAAGCCAATCGAGGTAAGTAACAGTTTAGTATTAGCTACGTTTATACTATTATATCATGTTAGCGCAAAAGTTAGAAAGTACTTGTGTATTATAAGAAGTAGTCGAGCCAAATATATGTTATATTGCAGTAGTAAAGTCTAGGTATAGTATCAAGAGGTGTGGCATAGTGCGAGTGCAGCAATCTGCAGTGTTGTACTAAAAGTGTAGGTTCATACATCTTACGGACATTGACATATAGATCTGAATCTCCATACGGCGTATGGCCTCTGATGAGGCAAAAAGTGTTACGCTTTTAGGGGGTCATTTAAGCCCTAAATCGTGATTTTATGATCAAATATTACCTTAAATCGCTCTTTTTGTCATTTTAGGTAATTTTGGGAGGAATTCTGGAAAACATTGCATTTTGGACGTTTTTGGAGCATAAAAGTGAAGAAAACGACAAAGTCTCAAAAGCATGCTGGAAATCCTACCTGACGGCGTCAGGAGCTACAAGCTGACGCCGTCACTTGAAGACAGAGGAGTTGGATTCAGAATTTACCAGACGCCCAAGTGAAGAAATCAAGATTTAAGAAGTCTATGCCGTCAGGTGTTATGCTAAAGAGAGACGGCCCAGAAGGAATTACAAGGTGACGGCGTCAAAAACAGATCTAGGTGATCTGAAAACCCTAAACGCGGCGGGTTGACGGTGTCAGAGTGTAAAAGCTGACACCGTCTGAGTGTAAATTCTATATATNGTCTATGCCGTCAGGTGTTATGCTAAAGAGAGACGGCCCAGAAGGAATTACAAGGTGACGGCGTCAAAAACAGATCTAGGTGATCTGAAAACCCTAAACGCGGCGGGTTGACGGTGTCAGAGTGTAAAAGCTGACACCGTCTGAGTGTAAATTCTATATATATTTTAGGATTTTCTTTCATAAAAGTGTGTGTAACTTTGGAGAGAGTTTTGGTTTAACCCTACTACGAACTTCTTGCACTTTTTAAGGGTTTCAAACCCTTAAATCTTCCATGTTTCATTGAAGATAAGTAATCATTCAATCATTCAATATGTCTATGTGTTGTTCGATTTTATCTTATGCTTGTCTTTTATTTAACATGCTAGGCTAGGTTTGTTTGGGTTTGCTTAGATCTAATGAAACCTAGTTATTGATTATAGATTGATTGTTTATTGTTAGCTGTTGTTGGGCGAATGTTTATCTATGTTAGGCTTAAGAAAACTGGCTAAATTCCTTTGGTAACCTGCTTGATGTCTTAAGAAACATGAATCGGATGGTACTACGATTATTATGGTTTTATTTAATGCATAAGTGACTACTAAGGAGGCCATGGTTAGGATACTAAACGTGTCGCCATAAGAAGAGGTAGAAGCTTGTAGAGTTAGGGAAGATCGTGCACGGCCCTACGAATGGTATTAAGGAATACAACCCGTCACCCACACAACTACAATAAGCTTATCAATCAATCAAAGATAACTAGGGAGTAATGAAGTCTAAGTAAACACACTTTTCTCTTCATAAGTTTCACAATCATTTTATTTTCTTGTTATTTTATTTTATTTGCATTTGTAGTTTATTTGGGTTAGTTGACTAGCAACTAATTCCGCCCACTTCTTCCAAAACCGTGATTTTTACTTGCTTTCCATTAAATATAAAAATACAAAAAGAATCATCCCTCACCTCTAGGCCTAATTAGACTACTTTCAATCCTAACGAACACTATTCCCTGTGGAGAACGATCAATCCCCCAGTACTTGCCACTTCACTATACTACATCGGTCAGGTACACTGCCTGGTGGGGATTGCAAGCTTCTCAAGATCCCTTGAGAGGTAAAACATTTTGCGTAGACCGCAATCCACGCATCAAGTTTTTGGCGCTGCTGCCGGGGAATAGTTATTGTTTAGGTTGAATTTATTTTGTTTAGGTCTACTCATTAGATTCCTTTCTAATGAGATTTTATTTTATTTTTCTAGGTTTTCTTTAGTCTATCTATTTTCTTCGTGCATTTGTTCGTAACCATTACCATCCGACATCATGGAAGGTAGTAATATCCTTGATCCCAACAACGCACCACAACCAAACCAACCTCCTAGAGCCCGTACTTTAGGATAATACTCCCGTCCTAGCCACAAAGGCTATCGAAACACCATTGAGCTTACACAAGGAGCCAATGTGTCTCCCTTGCGATCCGGTTGGTGCAAAGCGGATGTGCATTCCATGAACTTCGTTCCGAAGATCCAAATCAACACCTCAAGGATTTCCTTAAGATCGTAGATTCCATAGACCTTGATGTTGAAACCCGAGAGACGACCCGATTGCGTCTCTTCCAATTCTCTCTGCGAGACCAAGCTAGTCAATGGCTGGAACGTCTACCCGCAGGATCCATCACCTCTTGGGATGATCTCACCACTCGTTTCCTTGCTCAATTTTTCCCACCAGGGAGAACTACTAAGCTAAGGAATGAAATCTTGATGTTCCAACAACGTCAAGGCGAAACCCTCTACGAGGCATGGACTCGATTCAAGGACTTACTTCAAAAAGTCCCTCACCATGGCATAGATCTTTGGCTCCAAGTCCAAATCTTCTATGACCATATCAATATCCCCACGAGGCAAACCATTGACCAAGCGGCCGGTGGTAAGCTATGTGATCTAAGTGCGGAACAATCATGGGAACTCATAGAAGATCTTTCTCTCTATGACAACGAAAGTTGGAATGATCCCCGTGATTTGAACTAAACGGTCAAGGCAATATCTTTACCTTCGAATAATTCAAGCACTCCCGACCGTAGGATCATGGAACTTGAGGACCAAGTCAAGTTTCTCATGAAATCCTACGAAGCTCCTACACTTTCAAGCCAAGTGAACAAAGTCACTTCTTCATGCAGATTGTGTAATGGTCCTCACAACACTCATAACTGCATGGAACTCCCCAAAGAAGCCTTTAAGGAGTTCGCATCCTCGCGCATCAACAAAGCAGGGGAGAAATGGCCTATTATTAATCAGGAATCTAAGGGATTTAACGAGGGTTATGAGGTATGGAAGGATAAACCAAACTTCAGTTGGAACCGAACCCGAAGTATATCATTCAATGACTCTCCCCCGCTCACATGGTCTGAGCATCACCCCCCTCTGAGCACACCCGAACAAAGCCATGAGGAAATACTGCAGAAATTCATTCTCTCCCAGGAAACGCGGCTCTCGAAACTCGAAAATCAATTCAGACAACAGCAAGCCGACATGAATAACAAGGTTGGTAACCTGTTGAATGTTATAAATGATCGCATTGCTAGTGAATTAACACGAGCTGAAGAGGTCAAGTTCGTTACCATCATTAATTAACTGCCTTCACCTGTGAAAATTAAGAGCCCTAGCAAACTCTTCAAACATATGTCACCAAAAGGAAGGGAAACTAGGGAACCCTTTAACTCCTCCAAGCCAACCCACTTCGTGAATACCATCGCCACAATACCTATTCCTAAACCCGACACGAACCAGCAACAAACTAGGAATAAGGATGATGAGGTTGAAGGCAACGTTCTCAAGGATGACCACAGTGTAACAAAAAACCCTTTAGATTTACCCGAGAACTCGTCCACACAAGGGTCGAGCAATGGGGAGGACATGGATGAAGTCCCCAAGGAGCCTCAAGAATCCCTAGGACTAGTAGATAGCTCCCTTATAGAGGAACTTGAGAAAGGTACGGTGAGACTCTCCATTGGGTTCAGAAATAGGATAGAGGAGGGTGACTCCAATGTTTTTAAGATCTCTTGCGCCACTAGAAAAAAGCTTATAACCGATGCCTATGTGGATCCCGGCTCTCCGATGAACGCAATATCCCTTTCTCTGTACAACGAAGCCTTCGCTGATCAGGTCACATATAAGGGATTCAATTTCCTTGGGATAATCAGAAGAGCACCAATTGTGATAGGAAAATTCATCTACGACATTGAACTCACCGTAATTAATGACATGGACTCAATCATTAACCCCACGTTGACTAACCTGGTCTTAGGGAAACCATTCATAAAAGCAACGGGAGTAATACTGGATGAGAGCGATAATAGCGCATTATTTACCGATGGTGTCAGGAAAGTAATTTTTCGGGAAGGTAATGAAGAAGTGTATGAATACCAACCGCTGTTGGTTTGTAACACAAAGGAGTTACAAGGAAGAAGGCCGGGGAAGATAAAGCGATGTGATCCAAATAATCTCAAAATACCTTGCATGATCGGTCGCAAGCATTTTTATAATATTTACATAGACACATGTTTACCCAGGAACATGATATCTTTGTTTCAATATAACAATATTTGTAGACGAGGGATGACATATAAGGGAGAGGATGTCATTGGCGTTGATGAAGATATGCAAGTATTTGTAGGCAATATGACATTCATGCTGAGCTTTACAATAGTCGATAACATTGAAGATTACATCGACCCTAGGTTGTCGCAGATTGTTTTCGGGGCACCCTTTTGCGAAATCACCAACTTAGCTATGGATGAACGCAATGGAATCATGACTTTCACCGATGGAATTAAGAGAATCTCATACCAGACTCCATATAAAATGAGAGACTTCAAGGAGGCGGATTGAGAGACACTTGATAAGCTTGGATCTCAACTTATATTAAGTGATGATGATGTTAGGAGAGGGTGTAAAAACAGTTTTGATCTGTCACGTGGATTCTTTGAAGATGTTAGTGAGCTTAGTTCCAAATATCAAGAGGATATTTGTGATTTCAAAGACCCAAAGTATCTTCACTATAAGAGTAATTCCGATGGAGAGTCCGAAGATGACGTAGAAACCGTGACCGACGATGGAGTCACGTAATAGACCGTGACTTTGAGTCTAGCTACAAGACTCGTTAATAAAGAAAAACGCTTCTTGGGAGGCAACCCAAGCTTTCATTGTTTGCTTGTTTGTTTATTTGATTTTATTTGTTTCCGTATGTGTGTTTTATTTTTATTGCTAATGGTTCATGTTTCAAATTAAATTGTGAAAATGCTTTATTTTGTTTTTAATTTCGTCTTAACTACATATAAAGGTATTTTGCAAAAGATAAGTGTAAGGGAAATCTAAATTTGTTTTAAAAAAACGAATTGAACATGAATTATAACAATATTAAATAAACATACATATTAGTATTTGTTTGAGTCAAATGCTTGTATCGAGTCATAATGAAGTTTTGCAGGATTCCAGGAATTAAGGTATTGGTTTTTCCAGAAATTTTCCGGAAACTAAACATAAAAATTCTGTCAGATCAGTTCTGACGGCGTCAGGGTTCACAACCTGACGGCGTCAGGCAATAATTTTCTGAAATTTTTTGCAAGTTTTGTTTTTTTGCCGGGATTGTTAAAATTTACTAAATCTTTAACTCCAGGAATCTGCAAACATTCATTCCACAAGCATTATATCCTTATATAGATTTTACCACCGATTTTACGCGAGGTTTGCCTAGATTGTTTTCTCAGGTTTAACAGGTTATATTGGACAAGGAGATGTACACGAAATCAAGCTTTTGGCGCTGCTTTAATCTTGAAGCTTCTACATCATCTTGGAGGAGGATTTAGCCATGTTACCACACCATCCACACCAAACGAATCAGGGGAGTATTTGTTTCACTTTTTCATTTTCTTTACTTTTACATCTTTTTATTGAACATTAGGGACAGTGTTCAGCTTAAGTGTAAGGGGGGTAAATGAAGACACCTTAGAGAATACAATTGCACTTGATTTTTGTTTGTTTAATGGTAGATGTGTAATAAAACTGAGAGAAATATTTGTTAGGGCAATTTTAGCACCAAATTTAAATTTTTTTACAACATATAGGAGTGAAACTTTAGTCTTAATAAGCGTCTCATGGATAGGAGTCACATGACTAGCACAAAAACCGTACCACTCAAAAATTTTTTTACAACATATAGGAGGTTCGCCCCTAGATTTAATAGGAAAAGCAATTACGCTTGTGTGTGTACCGGTAGTATTTAGATTCTAGAACTTGCGTTAGTGACCATCCCAAGTCCACAAGTGAGACTACATTCTTGTAGTTAGATTTACTACATGATAAGAGGCATTAGGATAACCCTTTGTTTTACACCTGTGTTATTATAATTACATTGACTTCATTTGTCAAGTAATTCCCCCACACCTTTGCGATGTACTCATTTTTAGTACACGATACCCCTAGTACAACCCCTCGAGCCTATCTTTTTCGTTTCTAACTTTAAGCATTTTACTTAAAGGAAGAATTTGTTTACAATCCACCCCCAAATGTACACCCAAATCGCCTTAGCCTACCTTGTATGCACTCATCTTTAGTGCATTATTGTGACAACATTTGTTTAAACCCTTAGTTAATTGTCTAATTGATTACATGGTTGCTAAGTCGAGTCATATCTTGTACATATTGTTTTGGGACGATTGGGACTCATGGGTAAAGTACTAATGTAATGGAGTAATGGGGAAGAACATCAATTATTACCCCCATATATGCGTAAAAATTTTAAAGTACTCCAAGTGTTTCGATTATCTTAATTCGAGTCATTAGAATAGTTATTTGTAAAGTATGTAAAAGTTCAAGTGTAAGGGGAGAACCGAGGCCCCTATGATGTATTATTTTGGATGGTAGGGCAAGAATGTATGCAAAAAAATGGAAAAAGAAAGAGAGAAAAAACATACGGACTACCATCCCATTTCCTTTTATGTTTATTTATGTACTTGTTATTTTCTAATTAGCTTAAGTTGAGTCGAGTCTTGGCTTAGCAACGCCGCATTGAACATGTATCTGATCAAGATAATTAACTCGCCACCAGTAAAAATATCCTTTATTCCAACAAACTATGTTTATCATATCCCTACACCTAACATTACAACCCTTGAAAAGCCCTCTTTGATAGTTTATCTTAGGTGCTTACGCCTAGTGGAGGAGGTTTTTGATCCTTTCCCAAGCCTATGGTAATCTATTTGCTATGTCAGGTAGTGAGTGATATTTTTCCATTTCCATTTAGTTATATAGGTTTATAACACCCGAGAGATGAGAGTATCCAAACACTATTTATGAGGTGCTAGTGTATGATTTCCGTGCTTGTTATGACTAGGGTGGAATGACTATTTGTTGTAATTACTTTTATATTAATGTTAAATGACCCCTAGCTCATATTTTGATTGGAATGAAAGTGCATTTGCTTGAGGACAAGCAAATCTCAAGTGTAAGGGTATTTGATGAGGCGAAAAGTGTTACGCTTTTAGGGGGTTATTTAAGCCCTAAATTGTGATTTTATGATCAAATATTACCTTAAATCGTTCCTTTTGTCATTTTAGGTACTTTTGGGAGGAATTCTGGAAAACATTGCATTTTGGACGTTTTTGGAGCATAAAAGTGAAGAAAATGACAAAGTCTCAAAAGCATGCTGGAAATCCTACCTGACGGCGTCAGGAGCTACAAGCTGACGCCGTCACTTGAAGACAAAGGAGTTGGATTCAGACTTTACCCGACGCCCAAGTGAAGAAATCAAGATTTAACACCTGATGATGTCTAGGCCGTCAGGTGTTATGCTAAAGAGAGACGGCCCAGAAGGAATTACAAGGTGACGGCGTCAGAAGCAGATCTAGGTGATCTGAAAACCCCAAACGCGGCGGGTTGACGGCATCAGAGTGTAAAAGCTGACGCCGTCAGAGTGTAAATTCTATATATATTTTAGGATTTTCTTTCATAAAAGTGTGTGTAACTTTGGAGAGAGTTTTGGTGTAACCCTAGTACGAACTTCCTGCACTTTTTAAGGGTTTCAAACCCTTAAATCTTCCATGTTTCATTGAAGATAAGTAATCATTCAATCATTCAATATGTCTATGTGTTGTTCGATTTTATCTTATGCTTGTCTTTTATTTAACATGCTAGGCTAGGTTTGTTTGGGTTTGCTTAGATCTAATGAAACCTAGTTATTGATTATAGATTGATTGTTTATTGTTAGCTGTTGTTGGGTGAATGTTTATTGATGTTAGGCTTAAGAAAACTGGCTAAATTCCTTTGGTAACCTGCTTGATGTCTTAAGAAACATGAATCGGATGGCACTACGATTATTATGGTTGTATTTAATGCTTAAGTGACTACTAAGGAGGCCATGGTTAGGATACTAAACGTGTCGCCATAGGAAGAGGTAGAAGCTTGTAGAGTTAGGGAAGATCGTGCACGGCCCTACGAATGGTATTAAGGAATACAACCCGTCACCCACGCAACTACAATAAGCTTATCAATCAATAAAAGATAACTAGGGAGTAATGAAGTCTAAGTAAACACGCTTTTCTCTTTATAAGTTTCACAACCATTTTATTTTCTTGTTATTTTATTTTATTTGCATTTGTAGTTTATTTGGGTTAGTTGACTAGCAACTAATTCCGCCCACTTCTTCCAAAACCGAGATTTTTACTTGCTTTCCATTAAATATAAAAATACAAAAAGAATCATCCCTCACCTCTAGGCCTAATTAGACTACTTTCAATCCTAACGAACACTATTCCCTGTGGAGAACGATCAAATCCCCCGGTACTTGCCACTTCACTATACTACATCGGTCAGGTACACTGCCTAGTGGGGATTGCAAGCTTCGCAAGATCCCTTGAGAGGTAAAACATTTTGCGTAGACCGCAATCCACGCATCAGCCTCAAAATGATGTTTAACAAGTTTATATTGATAGCTTTAGTCAAAAGCGAGCAAGTAATCAGATGATGAGTAGTAATCTATAGTTTAGAGGAATATAGAAGATCCACATCTCATATCACGGGTGCCTTAATTAAGCACCCTTAGCCATTTTTATGCCATATATCAGATCTAGCTGAGATTTATTTAGTATGTGTTATTTATTCGGATATAGCCAAAAATTAGTTATGTTTATGTTATGAGATTAGCATCCTTTGTGGATGACTTGTTAATGACATAATATACACCTTAGTATCCTATGTGGATAGTGTGTTTTAGGCACTTAGTATCCTTGATGGATAATATATTATTGGTATCATAGCATCCTTGGTGGGTGACATGAAGTTTGCGTGATATATACGCTAAAGTATCTTATGTGTGTTTCGTTATAGGTATTTTTAATTCAAGTTTTAAATCTATATTTAGCCGGTCTTATACCTAAGGACACACTTTCATGGGCAGTATACCCTATCAAATGTAGCCATATAGTGAATGAAAAAAAAAGTGTTATAAAAAAAGAAAAAAAAACATACAGACTACCATCCCGCCTTTTGGTTTTTGTTTAAGTCAAGAAAAGAGTCATGAAAAAATATACAAAAAGAGTTAGTGTTAGTGAGTCGAGTCTCAGTTTAGCAGCACCATTGTACATTTGATTGAATTAGATAATTGACTTGCCACTTGTAAAAATCCTTATATCTACAAAACCGTGTTTTCCATACCCTTACACCTAACGTTACAACCTTTTAAAAGCCCTCTTTGATAGTTTATCCTAGGTGTTTACGCCAAAGCGGTGGAGGTTTGATCATTTATCAAGCCTATGGTAATCTATGTGCTATAACCGGTAGAGAGTGTTTTATTTCCCGTTTTCATACATGTTATACAACCTATACACCCAAGAAATGTGGACTCAACCCTAGGAAAAACTCTCTCTGGAGAAAAAAAAAGAAAAAGCGAATCCCTTGCAAATTTTATTCTTTCTTCGTTTTTGCCATTCGTAATTAATACCAACCGGACCTTATTTGTTATTCTTTTGTTACAATTGATCGTGGGTCGGTGGTATATTGATTTACTTTGTTCGATCTGTTCCTTATTGCATGGTGCTACAAGTGATATGTTCCTTATTGATTCCAATTGCTTAAGGTTGTAGATCTCTGATTGGTTTATTTACTTATAATGGGTCGGTGCACTAGTTGATTCTTTTGTTAATCACGTGTGTTGGTGCTTAATTTATTTATCATACTACATATTGGACGTGCATGAGATTTAATATGGCTGGAGGTTCGGGTGGTGTTAAATCTGCTAATTCTGAGTCTACTTCTCTTTGTGAGATTATTGGACAGGGTACTAATGCTTCTTTATCTGAGAGTGGGGTACCTTTGTCTAGTTTTGAAGTTGCTATGCTTACACAGAAGTTTGGTACACATGAGAAGACGACTAATCCTGGTATTAATGATGTGCGTTCCTCTAATGGATTAGAACAGCCCTTAACTACTATTACTAGTGGAACTGGTGTGAAATCGGTCTCTTATGCGGGTGCTACATCTAATGATCCTAAGAAACATGTGTCAAATTTTCGTAGGTTGGAATGTAGTAATAAAAAGACTGGAGTTGATCTTTCTGTCCCGATGAAAGTAGTGGAAGAGGTGAATATCAGATTTGAGAATACTCTTTATGGGTATTTCCTTGGTCAACGCCTTGCTTTTCCTGTTGTTGATTACTATGTACGCAATGCGTGGGCTAAGTATGGTATACATATCAGGAAGTTATGTAATGCAAGGGTTTTTTCCTTTAAGTTTATCGAAAGGTGTTGATGATGTCTCGAATGGGTCTTGGTATAAAATGTAGCAATTATTTTAAATTCTATGGACTTGAACACCAACTTACTTAAAGTTTGACCAACTGAGTGGGTTAAATTCATGATTTTTGCTATGTTTTTGAGACTTAGTCGGATGAAGAGAATGATTAGCATTAAAACCCATATGTCAAAGTGTTTTTGTAAACTCTTGTGAAAGACATTTGTAGAAAGCATAAAACAGAACCTGTTTTTGATCCAGGGGCCCTGGCCAGTATAGNATCGTGAAGATGATTATGATGACTATGATTATGATGACTATGCGGATCAGGTCTATGATCTTCCAGGGAATTTGGATGCTTTATATGACACGTATGGTATCAAGCTCCAAGGTCTTGGTAGAAAGTAATTTTGTTTTCATAGGAGTCTAATGGTATCTTTTGAGTAGTGATTTTTTTCTTATTTAGAGAATTTGGAAGTATCTTGTTATGTAAGCTTTTCCGCCTATGTAACGGGCTGAGATATGGGATTCACCCATATCCTTTGTACTTAAATGTTTTTTTTGAGTAATATATTTACCGAGTCTTTTGACCTTTTACCCAAAAATACACTCGAGAAATGTGAGAATCCAAACACTTTATGTGAGGTGCTAGTATATAATTTCCGTGCTTGTTATGACTATTGTGGAATGAATGTGTGTTGTAATTACTTATAAACTACTGCTAAATGCCCCCTAAATTGTAAAATAATTAGGATAAAAGCACATTTGCTTGAGGACAAGCAAATCCCAAGTGTAGGGATATTTGATAAGGATTTAAAATGTGCGTTTTTAAGGAGTCATTTAATCTCTAAACTCGTACATATTTGATCAATTATTACCCTAAATCGTTTCTTTTTCGAGTGTTGGGTACTTTGGAAGCGAGTGTTAGAAAAGAGCGAGTTTTTGGCTTATTTGGACAAGAAAACGAAGAAAATGACCAAGTCATAAAAATGTCAGGAAAAGGAGGCCTGACGGCGTCATGTCGCCGTCACTTGCAAGTCGACATGATGATTCAGTTATAATTTTACAAGCGACGGTTCAGCCAACTGTGATGGTCTAGAGCTGCCGGCGTCACTACAAGAGAAATAGTACACGACGGCGTCACAACCTATACGGTGACGCTGTCACAACGACGACATAACTAAGGACGAAACCCTAATGACGGCGAGCTGACGGCGTCACACCCATAAAGTGACGCCGTCGCAAATGTAAATCTATATATATATTTCGTATTTTTCTCATTCAATGCAACATCTTGGAGAGGTATCTTGGGAACACTTAGGGTGATGAATTTTACAGATCTTGTAAGGGTTTTTAGCCCCCGAACTCCATGTTTTATTGAAGTTAAGTAATTCCTATTTAATCATTCAATATGTCTATGTGTTGTTTGATTATATATGTTTCTTCTCTTCCCTTTAACATGTTCGGCTAAATTATTTAGTGTTTGCTTAGGATTGAATAAAACCTAGTTATTGATTGTTGATTGTCGTCTCTTATTTAATTAGTTGTATCGCGTTAAAAGTAGGAAACTGGCTTTATCATTAATATATTAGCTTGTACATCCGACTAAACGCTTCTTCACCAGAGTGCACCAGTTTTTTTTATTCGTTGTATTTTTATTGCGTCAATTGCGGATTGTTGACATTAGGAAGTCTTAACGAGACTACATAATTGCGGATTGGTGACATTAAGATTTCTTAAAAGAGACCAATATATTCATAGAGTTAGGGAATTCAACACCACCCTACGACCAATATTAAGGAATACAACGCGCTAATTAAAATAAGAACGTGACAATTCGACTAATAAATAGAAGATAACTAAGGAGTAATAAGATTCTAAGTAAGCACCTTTACCTATCATAAGAAGTTACCACTTTAATTTTTCGCATAATTAGTTTAATTAGTTTAATTGGCAGTTTAAAAAACCAACTCTTCAAACCTCGAAATTTCTACTTGCTTTCTAAAAAATATAAAAATACTAAAAAAATCATCCATCACCTTTAGACCTAATTCGTCATACACTTCAACCTTCACAACACTATTCCCCTAGAGAACAATCAATCCCCCTTGTCTTACCTATATTACACTACAACAGTTAGGTACACTGCTTAGGAGGATTGTAAAACTTTTATGGTTTTGCAAAATTCCGCTGTCGATTGCCTAAGTACCACTTATGCCAGAAATCCCCTCATATCATGAACAGTTAATTACTCCGTGTAAACACGAATGCTGTAAATAGATCTATTGGGATTGACATTCCCCGGCCGGGTTGACCGGTTAGGCAAACGGACGCACTGTATCTAAGAACTCTAGGGAAGATGGCAAATTACCTACTAGGGTAATTATTGTATCAACTTATTGATAATGGCGTTAGCATTTCGGTGTCATAAGCTTAGTGCAATAGTAATACATTTTATATGACATTATGTTTGTTATAATGGTCATACAGTCTGAAATCTTGTGGTCCATTACTTTACTTATAAACCTATGAATTTCACTTAACAATTTTGTTGACGTTTTAACATGTTTATCTCACGTCCCTAATGTGTTAGCTTTGGCACGAATCAGTCGAGTCTCCGACTTATCATGAAGACTTTGACACATTAATATTGACCATTCGACAATGTTTTGAAAACGTTTAAGCATTACATTACTTGGGACCACTTATTTGGTAACTCTGAAATTTATTTATCGAATGTGTATCTTTTAAAAACGTCTTATTTAGAGGTCGTTTTCTATTACCATCTCTTTGTGCTATGAAGTAGCACCCTTCGTTGCTTTCTGCTGCTATACTGATTTTGGGGGTGTTACATTTTATCAAACACATTGTGTGCACTAAATATGTGAAAAACATTATTTACAAAATGCGATATTTCACTCATATCATATCGGAACTGAGTGATCCAAATTTCTGGGTAAAGAACAGCCAGAACTCTACAACTTTTGTGTTTTTAGTTTTGCGTAATTCAACTTTAAGTTAGACAAAAATAGGGCCGAAGATGCCGAAAAATTCAAAAAAATCATACCCCACCTAAAATTTTAAAAAAAAGAAAAAAAAGAAAAAACAAAAGAAAAAAGTTGTGATTTATATATCAAAATACATACCAAATTAAAGAGAATTAAATTCTTAAAATTATGGTGAAATCGGCTTTTTGTAAAATTTTATCATTTAAGAGTTATGCGCGTTTGAAGTATGAGAGTGAAATACAAAAACGAGTCAAACGACCAGATTTCCCATTTGACTAAAAAAATTAAAAAGAGAAAAAGAAATTGACCAGAGGGGTAGAGGTGTATTTTTAATCCTGGTCGTGGAATTGTTTAGATAAGAGATCCGACGATAATTTTACCTTTTAGATTTTTTTTTTTTAGTTTTTTCACCCTTTCTAGATGATTGCAACTCATATCTAATCCTCTAATAGTAAAAGTCATAATCTTTTGGAATTCTGTAAATTTTTTTTTGAACATTGGAATTCTGTAAATTGATTACTATAAATAACCAATAAAAAGTAAAAAACTTATATTTCATCACTATTTTGTAACTTACAAAGTACATGCCGAATAACCTAAATATTTTGGTCACTTGTCGGGTTTAGCCCTGCCCGGGCTCTGTGAGCTCGTCTTTTTCTTGGCTCTTGTGTCATGGGCTTTCTTTACTTTGTACACCTCTACTCCAACTACATCCGGCTCATAAATTATAAACCCTTTCTTTTAGCATTTTCAGCCAACTTGAATAATGATAACACTACGACTACGTAAATTAGATGTCATGCTATTAAGAATTCAGTATAAAACATATTTTTGTAAAAGAGATGTGATACATGGACCTAATAAATAGGCCTAACCGTGGACCTACCGCATTAATAACTTGTACATTTATCAAATGTACAAGTTATTAATGCGGTAGGTCCACGGTTAGGCCTATTTATTAGGCCCATCTATCATTTTTGTAAAGCATAAGGTGTAGGGGTGAGCATCGGGCCGGTCCCGACCCGTCCCGACCCGATACCGACAAAGCCCGAATCCCGATATTGCCGGAAAACCAAACCGACTCCCGACCCGAAACCAATCGGTTCGGTATCGGGACGGTCGGGATCGGTCGGGATCGGGGGGATTTGTCGGTTTTCTTTGTTGTTTTCCGGTTTTCATCCCGTCCCGACCCGATACCGACAAGCCCGAATCCCGAGTTCGCCGGAAAACCTAACCGACTCCCGACCCGAATCGGAATCGGGATCGGAATCGGGACGTCGGGATGGTCGGGATCGGGGCGGTAGTCGGTAGTCGGTCGGGTATGCTCAGCCCTAATAAGGTGTCATATTGATTATCAAACCCTTGGTTAATTAAACATCCATTTATGTCTTTTATATAAAAAAGAAAAAGTTAAAAGCGACTTTGTATAAAACAATCGACATAAATAGATATAAAAGTATAAAAGAAAAGGAGTATCGACAAACTAAAAGCATAAAATTGTTGATTCAGTTTAGTCTTCTAAGGTGTATAGGCTTAGTACAGCCAAACTTGACACATTTCATCTGTTGTGTGTACATTGTAATATGGAACCACAAATCAGTTGTTTGGTATAGTGACTCTAGGTGTTTTTAGCTTGATCTCGACAGACTCAATAGCGGATTTTTGTGTTGAGTTATAACCCAGTTATTACATGAAAGTGTCACTACATAAGTTTTGTAAACTCAATGGTCTTTGCATTATATGGACCATGCCAAAAGTTCAGTGTAGATCTAAGATTTACCAAAGATCTTATCCAGCCATCTCGTCCGTCCATTTCTTTTCCTCCCAGCCATTAGATTATTATTTTTTTAAATAATAATCAAAAGGGCAACGTGGTCCTTTCCCATCCTATCATTTTCCCCTAAACCGTCTACCCACCCACTCTCACTATCAATCTCTCGCTCTCACTCTCAATCTCTCNTCTTTGCATTATATGGACCATGCCAAAAGTTCAGTGTAGATCTAAGATTTACCAAAGATCTTATCCAGCCATCTCGTCCGTCCATTTCTTTTCCTCCCAGCCATTAGATTATTATTTTTTTAAATAATAATCAAAAGGGCAACGTGGTCCTTTCCCATCCTATCATTTTCCCCTAAACCGTCTACCCACCCACTCTCACTATCAATCTCTCGCTCTCACTCTCAATCTCTCCATCTCACTCTCAATCTCTCGCTCTCACCATCAAATCCGTCACATAATTAATAACCACAATCAAATCCGTCACATAATCACCATCAAATCCGTCGTTAACCGCCGTTAACCACCGTCACATAATCACCATCAAATCCGTCGTTAACCGCCGTTATCCGCCGTGAACCGCCATAAACCACCGTAGATTATGAAATAATGGAGTTAGTTGATGAAATGAAGGGTAAAATTGCTTATTTTGTTGATTATTTATGTTTTGTGTATATTAGCAATAGGTTTTGCTTATTTTGTTGCTTATTTGGTAAAATTGCTTATTTTGTTGATTATTTGGTAGGTTTTGCTTATTTTGTCTATTTTGTTGATAATAAGTAGGTTTTGCTAGTCATAAGTTAGGGCTCTGAATTGATATTAAGTTAGTTGATGAAATGAATGTGTAATTAACTGTAATTTAGTTGAGTAATTTAGGAGTTAGAGAGACCTAATTTGTGTAGTGTAAGTGGTTGTAAGTGCGATCTCATGATCATATATGATTTTAAGTGTAAGCTATGTAAACACAATAAGGAGATAAGATGCTTATATAAGCTTTTTCACAGCTTATGCTGGTCCAAAACAGCTTAAGTAAGTTGATTGGCTGTGTATTCGGTGTTTTATAAGGTGTTTGTTTCAGTTTTTGAATATTGTTGGTTTACTGTTTTTGTGTTTAGTTGAATGTGAGATTATGCTTATATGAGTAGTTTAAGTTTGCTGTAGCGAATAGGTTATTAGCATATGTAATGTGGAAATGTGATGGAGAAGATAGTGTTTGTGTAAGCTTAGGTAGTATCGAGATGTGGTAATGGTGAAATTGTAATTTAGCGTATGTGGTTGCAAAATGAGCTAAAAACCTAGTGGAAGAGCAGATAATGTTAGCTTATTGCATTTTGAAACAGAATAAGTGGATAAGATTCGTGAATAAGCTTGTACACAGCTTATGCTGGTCCAAAACAGCTTAAGTAAATTGATTAGCATAGTTTGTTTGGCTGTATCCAGACAGTTAAAAGTGCTTATTAGCTATATCAAAGTCAGTAAGCTAATAAGCTGCTTAAATAAGCTTATCTACAAGTTATACTGGTCCAAAACATCTTTTGAAACAGCTTAAATATGCTGATTAGTATAATCTATACGACTCGACTCAACTCTATTCATAGTCCAAACACTCAAAATTGCTTATTAGCTTTATTGAAATGCAATAAGTAAATAATTTGTTTAAATTATCTCACCCTAGCTTACAATTGTTTTGGAATGTGACCATATGTGACACATAGGTTTTGGTAGAGGTAACATTTGTCTTAACATTTAGCTTCTGGTTGAATAAATGTATCGTATACTTTATAGTAATTTATTCAAAATGTTGTTAAAATCCTCAGATATGAATAGATGATTGCTAGGGTGTTTGGATGTGCGTGCAGACTTGTGGTAGTAATAGTCGGTTTAGAGTGTTTTGGTAAATGGTTAAGAAGTACAAAGAAGAAAACTGACTACTAGTTTATGTATAAAGTTACATGCCAGTCACTGGCTTTTGAATAACCTACGATTAGTTGATCATGAGATCGCAGTAAACATTTTTAGCTCATTTTTACAAGAAAATCATATATGATTCTTGTTGAATCATATATGATTGTGATGAAAATCATATATGATTCTGATGGGATCATATATGATTCTTGTAGAATCATATATGATTGTGTTAGATTATTTTATGGTTATTAACATTTAAAAATTTTATGCAGGTCGATCAAAAAGTGTTGCACATAAGCCTAAAGAGAAGATAACAAAGGAATCATCTAAGAAGGCTACGACTTCTGATAAACCAAAATCAAAAGTTGTCAAACCTCAACCTCAACCTCCTGTAAAACAGAAACCTCAACCTCGTAAAGTTGTCAAATCTCAACCTCGTGTAGTTGTAAAACAGAAACCAAAGTCAAAACTTGCTGTCAAGAGGTTTAGGTCTAAGAACAAGTCTGAAGAAGAGTCTGATAAGGAAAGTGAGTCTAGGGACGAGTCTGAAGAAGATGAGTCTGATGAGGGTGAAGATGATAATGAAAGTGAGTCTAAGGACGAGTTTGAAGAGGGTGAAGGTGAAGGTGAAGAGGGTGAGGGTGAAGAGGGAAGTGATTCTGGTGAAGAGAGTGATGATGATAATGAAAGTGAAAATGATGATGAAATTAGTGAAGGTGAAAGAAGTGAAGAGGAGGTACTTACAAATTATAAATCAAAGGTTGTATTAAAGAACCCAAAGGTTAAGAAAGCTGTTTGTGAGTCTGACAGTGATTCGAAAGAAAAGATGGCTAAGAAACAGAAGCGTGTTCCAACAACTAATAAATGAAAGCGTGTTTCTGACCATGATTCTTTGGCTGAAGAAGAAATGGTCTCAAAGCCTAAGAAATCTTTGAAGAAGGCTATTGTTGAAGTGAAGTCTGAGAATGTTTTGAAGCCGAAGGAGCGTGCAGTAAAGGCACAAGAGAAGGTCTTCAAGCCTAAGAAGGTTTTGAAGCCGAAGAAGGAGTGTGTAGTAAAGGCACAAGAGAAGGTTTCAAAGA
Source organism: Artemisia annua (assembly GCA_014162995.1). Lineage (NCBI taxonomy): Eukaryota > Viridiplantae > Streptophyta > Magnoliopsida > Asterales > Asteraceae > Artemisia > Artemisia annua. Next base: position 93,226 of record LBNU01001306.1, read on the forward strand.
AGCTTAAGTCAGAACCAAATGAGATAAAGAATAAACCTCTTACCCCCGCACAAATTAAGAAGGAAGAGTTTCTGAGCAAATTTCCGAGTCTCCTTTCTAGGACAGTACCTGCCAGCTTGTTTTCTACTATCCGTGATGCAAGAGTTGATATGAAATCTTTCTTGGAGGATATTGGGTTTTCTTCACTTCACGGGGTTAATATAGAGAAACTGCCTTCTCATATTGCAGGTTTTGTGGTGGCAAAGTTTAGTACAGAAACTTACGAGCTTTCGTTGGATAAGGGGAAGATTCTTGTGACTCCCGAGAAAATCCATGAGATTTTTGAAGTTCTTCTTGGTGGAACTTATTTTTTTGACTTACCCGAGAGATCTACTGTAGACCCTTTTGTGCTGCTGTGGATTAAGCAATTTCATCCAAAAAAGTATAAACAAATCAGAGCTATTGATGTTGCTGGAAAATTGATCACTGCAACGGAAGTTGACTTTATGTTTAAAGTCAACTTCCTTACTCTATTAGCCAATGTTATGGCCAAAGCTCATAAAATGAAGGCGCTTGTAGATTTGACTATTGTTAGGCGTATTAGTGAAGATACTAACATTGCAAACATTGATTGGTGTGAGTATATTTACCGCTGTCTTAAATACAGTGAAAAACCTAAGACGCCTTCAGGCTTCTACAATGGCGCATTGTGCTTCTTGATTGTAAGTTTTTCCTTTTTTGTTTATAGATTTTGTGAATACTTTTTATGATCTCATTGTGTGTTATTTACTATTAACAGCTCCTGTACTTTGATTCCACAAAATTTGAGGGTTTGCCCATTATTAGTTACCGTCCTGCTATCCAAAACTGGAATTCCAGTTTGATGAATCAACATCAGAAGCTTGAGATTGAACGAGAGGAAATAGGTATAATGGAATTGCATGGGGAGTGGAGTGAATCTGAAGTACAAGGTACCGAAGGTTTTTTTGATGGTAGTGTCAAAGTGAGACAGGCTCATAGTTCCCGTGTGCCTCCTACCGACAAACAGGTTCGACTATTTTTCTGTAGTTTTTGAATTTTTTGTTTGTATTGAATCAATTGAAATCATGTATGATTCTGTAAGAATCATATATGATTATACTAAAATCATATATGATTCTTGCAGAATCATACATGATTATACTTAGCGTTTTAACTACTAATCATAAAAATAATGAAACACAAGTTATAGTATATAAAATAATGAAACACAAGTTATATTATAATAAAATCAGTAGTTCTTGAAGATGTTTATGTTGATGATTTTGATCCCGCGAGAAGGTTGGTTTTTT
>LBNU01001306.1:122219-136135 GCA_014162995.1 Artemisia annua
CACAAGGCAGGCTCAAGTCAATAATGACTTGAGTCTCCAATGTGTACTAATTTTTGTATCATTTATGTTGTTGTAGGATCACCCTCTTAAAAGTAAAGCAGTAGGCATAGTGGATAGTGGTTGTTCCAGAAGCATGTCAGGGAACAAAGAATTGCTGCATAATTTTGTACCCATCAATCAAGGAGGCTCTGTGACTTTTGGTGGAGGAGAAGGTAGAATCACTGAGAAAGGAACCATCAGAACATCTAAGTTGGATTTTCAGAATGTGTACTTTGTGAAGGAACTGCATAACTTCAATTTGTTCTCAGTCTCACAAATTTGTGACACCAAGAACAAAGTCTTCTTCTCTGAGGATGAATGTCTTGTGCTTTCTAAAGATTTTAAGCTTCCAGAAGATACAACTATTCTGCTGAGAGTTCCAAGAAGTCACAATTTATACACATTCAATTTGAATGAAGTCCAACCTGAAGGTGATCTAACATGTTTGGTGGCTAAAGCATCCCTGGATGAATATACCAAATGGCATAGGAGGATGGCTCATGTGAACTTCAAAACCATCAACAAGCTTTCCAAACTTGGTCTAGTTGATGGGCTTCCTTCCAAAATCTTCACCAATGAACACAATTGTGTTGCCTGCAACAAAGGAAAGCAACACAAAGCCTCCTACAAAGCCATTAAAGCTGTGAGCATTATCTCAGAACCACTTCAGTTGCTACATATAGATCTCTTTGGTCCAACTCAAATTAGAAGTATTGATCACAAGATCTTCACTCTGGTAATCACTGATGACTATAGCAGGTTCTGTTGGGTATTCTTTTTGAGAACTAAAGATGAAACTTTTCCAACTCTAAAAGAATTCATTGCCCTTGTTGAAAACCAGCTAAACAAAAAGGTTAAATGCATTAGGTGTGATAATGGGACAGAGTTTAAAAATGCCTTGTTAATAGAACTTTGTGGGTCTAAGGGGATAAAAAGGGACTATAGCAATCCAAGAACCCCACAACAAAATAGGGTTGCTGAGAGAAAGAATAGAACCTTGATAGAGGCAGCAAGAACTATGCTTGCAGACTCTAAATTACCCACTATGTTCTGGACTGAAGCAGTAAGCACTGCTTGTTATGTTCTGAATAGGGTGTCTATCACTAGACCTCATAACAAGAACCCTTATGAACTTGTCACTGGAAAAGTTCCCAGCATTTCACACTTTAGGCCTTTTGGATGTCGTGTGACCATTCTGAACACTAGTGATCAACTAGGAAAATTTGATGAGAAAGCTGATGAGGGGTATATTGTGGGTTATTCAGCTCATAGTAAGGCTTATAGGGTTTATAATATGAATGCTAAAAAGATTGAGGAAACTCTTAACCTGAGGTACCTAGAAGAAAAGCCTAATGTTCAGGGTCAGGGTCATGCCTGGTATTTTGACCTAGACTATTTGACTAATTATTTGGGCTATACTAGATATGTTTCTAACTAATCTGCAGGTACACAAGAGTCTCCCACTAACAATGCAGGAGCCATGGATGCTGACTCTGACTCTGACTCTGAGTTGGAGGAAGCAACTATAGCTGTTCCTTCTTTTCCCTCTACTCATGTTTCAGGTACCAATTATAAACATGCTTCTGATGTGGATGGTGAAGATTCCAGTTATGCAGAGGCATTAGCTAGACTTCAGCAGCAAGAACATGCAGCCAAGGAAGCTGTTGCTGAGCTTGGTTTTGAGTTTGCCAAAGATACTGAAGCACTCTTGAGACAATCTGCTCATGAGGTCCGCAGAAACATCGAATATGCTGCTAGTAGTCCTATTTCTACTGATTGTGTACCTGGTGTTCCTGCTGATCCGAATTCTGCTGAGGCTGTTTCTGCTGGACCATCCATTTTTGCTGCTCCATTCCCCTCTCCTACTAGTACATCCCAAAGTTTTGCAGACCCATTTGGTCGATTTTCATCTCCCACTGATCTTGGTAATCATCAACAAGCTAATGGCATTTTCAGTTCCTCTTCCTATGATGATGATTTTGCCCCCACACTGAATAATCTTCAACCCAATGTTGAAGTTAATCCCATCCCTACTAAGAGGATCCATACTATACATCCTCAAGAAAATATNCCTCTCCTACTAGTACATCCCAAAGTTTTGCAGACCCATTTGGTCGATTTTCATCTCCCACTGATCTTGGTAATCATCAACAAGCTAATGGCATTTTCAGTTCCTCTTCCTATGATGATGATTTTGCCCCCACACTGAATAATCTTCAACCCAATGTTGAAGTTAATCCCATCCCTACTAAGAGGATCCATACTATACATCCTCAAGAAAATATACTTGGAGATCCCAATGCAACGGTTCAAACAAGCAGTACGGTCAAGAAGACACAGTTTGGAGAATATGCATTTGTTACTTATGTCATGAGTCAACAAAGAGACAATCACACAGATCAACAACATTGTCTGTTTGCTTGTTTCTTATCCCAAGTTGAACCAACCAGTGTAGCACAGGCACTTACAATTGCTAGTTGGGTAGAAGCTATGCAAGAGGAGATGCAACAATTTAAGAATCAAGAAGTATGGATCCTTGTACCTCTACCTGATGGGAAGTTTGCAATTGGGACAAAATGGATCTTGAAGAATAAAAGGGATGCCAGGGGTATTGTGGTCAAAAATAAGGCTAGATTAGTAGCTCAAGGTTTTAGACAGGAAGAAGGGATTGATTATGATGAAGTGTTTGCACCAGTGGCAAGGGTTGAGTCTATTAGAATATTTTTGGCCTTTGCATCTTATATGGGGTTTTTGGTCTACCAAATGGATGTGAAGGGTGCTTTTCTGTATGGAGAGATTGAAGAGGAAGTATATGTTACTCAACCCAAAGGTTTTGAAGACCCAGAGCATCCTAACCATGTGTACAAAGTAGTAAAAGCTCTCTATGGACTTCATCAAGCACCAAGAGCTTGTAATGCTCGGCTATCTGCATTCCTGCTGAAGCATGGTTACAGAAGAGATGCTATTGATAAGACACTCTTTATCAAGAAGAATTCAAGGGATATCATTCTTGTTCAAGTATATGTGGATGACATCATCTTTGGTTCCACTAAAGAAGCTTGGTGCAGGGAGTTTGAGGATTTGATGAAGGGTGAATTTCAGATGAGTGCTATGGGAGAACTAACTTTCTTTTTGGGTCTACAAGTGCAGCAAAAGCCTGATGGTATTTTTATCAGCCAAGACAAGTATGTGAAGGACATACTTCAGAAGTTTGATATGGAGAATGTCAGAACTGCAACTACACCTTATGAAACTCCCAAACCTAAGAATAACATTGAACCAGATCCTGCTGTCAATGTTCATCTGTACAGGTCCATGATTGGTTCACTTATGTATTTGACAGCTTCAAGGCCAGATATTACATTTGCAGTCAGTGCTTGTTCTAGACATCAAGTCACACCATTGACTTCCCACCTCAATGCAGTGAAGAAAATCTTTAAGTATCTAAAAGGCCAACCTAAACTTGGTCTTTGGTACCCAAGAGAGTCTACTTTTGTGTTGGAAGCCTATAGTGACAGTGATTATGCTGGTGAAAACCTTGATAGAAAGTCCACTACTGGAGGTTGTCAATTCCTTGGAAGAAGATCGATTTCTTGGCAATGCAAGAAGCAGACAATTGTGGCTAACTCCTCTACTGAAGCAGAGTATGTAGCTGCTGCAAATTGTTGTGGCCAGGTTCTTTGGATACAAAATCAATTGCTTGATTATGGGTTCAATTTCATGAACACAAACATCTTTATTGATAACCAAAGTACCATATGCATAGTTAAGAATCCAGTGTATCATAATAGAACTAAGCACATTGAAATTAGGCACCATTTTATTAGGGATGCAAATGAGAAACACTTAATTTAGGTGCTTAAAATCCATACAGATGATAATGTGGCTGATTTATTAACAAAGGCTTTTGATGGACCTAGGTTTCAACACTTAGTTGTCCATATTGGGATGATTAATCCTTGAATGATGTGTTTAAGGGGAGGCATAAGCCTAAGGGGAGGCATATGCCTCAGGGGAGGATTTATGTTGTACAATATGTATTTTGTTATGAATTTGTATACTAACTTTGTTTTTCAGGTTAATTTTTGTATAAACTAACAATTTTATGTTTTAGTTTTGGTATGTGTGCTCTATTTTGAGTGTCTGTTTTGCAGAGTTAATTTCTGCTGATACAAAGGATTCTGCTGATAGATGCTTCTGCTGAATGATCCTGCTGATGGATGAAACTGTCAGTGGAATTGAGACTACTCAGTGGAATTGAGCTTTATCAGTGGAATTAAGACTTCTTAGTGATATTGAATCACATCAGTAGAATTAAGTCAAGTCATTGCAACAAATAACAACAAATAAATCAGGGAATGTCTTAGTTCATTCATCATGAACAGAAGTTACAAAAGATAATGACTTTACAGACCCTGACAATTAGAATCAACAACCAACATCCTAAACCTATTCTACCACCTAAACACCATCACCCACTGCAGCTTCTGATTTTACTAGTTCTTATGGCAGTGGTGAAGTAGGATATCTACTCCATCTTCCCTTTTCCTTTCCCCTTCACATCCTCAACCTTTTTCTTACCCTTCTTCTTGGTAAAGGTCTCATATAGCTTGGGACAGGGTAGCCCAATGATTACTTCCCTTGACTTAGGAAGAGGGGGATTGGTTTTCCTTGTTCGTGGTCGAGGTTGAGAAGACTGAGGTCTCTCCGGTGTGGGTGGAGGATTGAAAGATAGATCTTCCTCCTCTGAAGATTCCTCGTCTGAAGTACTGAGGAAGGGAGAGACATGCTCTCTTGAAGGTGGTTGGTATGGAATCCATGGGTTTGGATCCTCAGAAGATTCGGGAACCGGAATCCTACTCATCCCGGCTACCACTCTCTCCATCTCACTGGTGAGATACTCTGAAAGTGGAGTGCGGTGTGTTAGAGGCTGAGAAGGTCCTTCTTCTTGGTCTTCCTTGAAGAACTTCTCCAAACGCTTAGTGTCATCAGATGCATCTGAATCATACACCCAGCGAGGAAGGTGTGACAAATCTTCATCAGAATCTGAGGAAGAAGAAGAAGGAGAAGGAGCAGGTGCATCATGTTTCTTCTTACGGGCTTGTTCCTTGGTCTGCCATGGTCTAATTGGGCACCCTGGTGGATAGTAATTTCCCCATGGATGATCTTCTATGTCAGATGAAGAATCGGATGAGATATCCACAGTGTTCGGGTTAGGGTTCATGATTTTTGAGGATTGGGAGGATTTGGTGGATAATTAAAGATTAAGATTGAGAGATATGGGTACATTGAGATCTTGGCCCTAATTTATAGATTTGATTTGGCCATTAAGTGGGAGTTAATGGAATTTAATGGGGAAGGTTGGAAAGTAAAAATTAAAATACCTTCTAGATGATGCGTTGACCAAAAGGATAGAAATTAACTTTGGTAATTGGTTTCTGCTGATGGATGGTTACTGCGGACACTTTTACAATTGGTTTCGGCGGATGATGGTTACTGCAGATACTTTTACAATTGGTTTCTGCCGATGGATGGTTACTGCGGATACTTTTACAATTGGTTTCTGCTGATTGACCACTCGTTGCTGCTGATTGACTTTTGGTTGCTGCTGAAGGTTAATATTTGGGATTATTTGGGCGGTACTTAAAAGTCAAAATTGGTCAAAGATTCGATCCACGATTTTTTGCCAATTCATTACCACGATTTGGGTAACTTCCATTTATAACCTAACGTGTGTATCCCACGCCCAAAATAACTGATTCCCTCTCTATTTATAATCACCCCATTTCATAACTGCTCATCACTCATTCCCACGTACCTCTCAATTAAACATCTGCTCTCTAATTTTGTTTCCAATGGCTGCCTTGGAATTTAAGAGAGATCACAATAAAACAGCTTACTTAGGAAAAGGCAAAACCAACGATCATGCTGTTTTTGAGTCAATGGTGGATTTCTTGAAAAGATCTAAAATCCATTTTTCTCTCACGTGTCACCCTAATAGAATTTGTGAGTCTTTTGTTCGCCAATTTGGGCTACTGCTAGAAAAGAGCCTGAAGATGCTCCTACAGAGTTGGTTGCAACAATTGATGGGGTCGAGTATGTGGTCACTAAAGCGTTGATTCGTACTAAGCTTCGGTTGGAGGATGCACATGGTGTCTATCATACTGACATAGATATCATACTTCCTCGGTTAAGAGCTATTGGATACCAAGGAGAAGTTACGAATGCTTGGTACAAGAAAAGGTTGTGCCCCAAATGGAGATTTTTTATGCATACCCTGTTGCAATGTCTAAGTCAAAAGTCAGGAGGCTGGGATCAATTCTCCACTCATCTGGCTTGTGCAATTGTCTGTTTATCAAAGGGTACTACTTTTGATTTTTCAAGATATATTTTTCAAAATATGCTTGATAATGTTACTGCTGGGAAAAATAAGTTCTTAATGTACCCTAGGTTCTTGCAAGTAATAATAGGCATAGAGACCCAAGATAGGACACATCAACCCATTGTCCCTTTAACTTCTAAAGTATTTTCTAATATGAGTAGTGGGTTTACAGGGGTACATTGGCCTCTTTTGCCAGCTATGTTGCCTGTTGGCAATGATGCTGAAGCAGGGGATGCTGCTGATGGTGGACAACCACCTCAGCCTAATGCTGCTGATGGGGTTGCATCAGTTGCTGCTGATGCATCTGCACCAGTTGCTACTGAGGCAGGGACATCCTCATCTGCAGCTGCTGGTCCATCCAGTACTGCTGATGCAACTGCATCTGTTACTGCGGATACTCAGCCACCACCATCCCCAAGACCTGTTGCTCCTACTAAGCAACTCAATGTCCCCGCAGACCCAACACAGTCTATTGATCAGGATGTTGATGACTTGGCCTACACGTCTCCCAGGCACACCTTTGACTATGTGACACCTAGTCCGCCTCATGTGTCTGAACAACCTTTAGATGAGCCCCTTATGGAACCAAATATTGAGCCTACTTTTACTTCTATCTTTGAGTCCCATGATGAACCATCTACCTCTCAAATACAGAGGTCTCCTTGTCCAACTGGAGAGGCTTTTGTTGAGAAACCTGATTCTGCTGATGGTTTTCATGTTTCTTCTGATAGGTCCCAGGATGCTCCTAAATCAGCAGGTAATCCTGCTGATGGAGCTGAGGACCCTGTTACTCTCACCAAGGTGTATGCTTTACTTGGCAGGTGTGTGAAGCATGTTGACAATTTGGAAAAGGAGCTCAAAATAACAAAGACAACTCTTGGGGAACAAGTTGCTGCTCTTCAGAACAGGGTCAAAGATTTAGAAGCACAACTGGGTCAGAAGAAGAAAAGAAAATTGGTGATTGACTCAAATGCTGAAGAAGATGAGTTAGACTCTCTCCATGTTCTGGCAGAGGCATCATTGGCTCAGAAAACACCTTCTCCTAAGGCCAAACCTGATGATACTTCTAAGTCCAAGGTGCAGGCACCTATTATGGTTAAGAGGAAGAAGAGGCGCCAATATCTCAACAAGGCTGATCCAGTTGTTGATCCAGTGGTTCAGTTGGATTCTGCTGAGGGGGGTGACTCAATGGATATTGGTTCTGCTGGTATTGGTGTGTCTACTTCAACTGATATTCCTGCTGAACCTATTCCTCCTGGTGATGCTACCATAGGCTCTGCTGATCAAGAAGTGCCAGCTTCTGCTGACACATTCATTCATGTTTCTGTTGATCCGCCCTCTTCAAAAGTTGATTCTGTGGCTGATTCTGCTGCTACTTCAGATGTTCCTTCTGATGCTACTCCTATCACCATTCCTACTGATCTTCCAAAGGTTTCTGCAGCACCATCTAGTGTTTCTGCTGACCAACCTTCAGCTTCTCTTTCTGCTGCTATTGACAAAGGAAAATCAGTCTTGCTTGAAGAAGATCTTCCACCTCGAAAAAGTCCAAGAAGGAGCTTGAACTAGAAGAGCTAAGTGCAAAAGTAGCTGCTGATCTCAGTGCTCAGCTGATGAATCTAGAAGGCAAGAAGAGCTGAGACTCTCTGAGATTATGGCAAAAAGACTGCATGGAAATCTGAATCAGTCTGATTCTGATTCTTTGCCTGCTGAGAGGAAACAGGAATTGGATGAACTATCCAAGCAATTCACTCCAGATACTTGGGCAAATATTGCTTCACAAGTTCTTGCTAATCCAGGATTAGCTCAGAAGGTCTTAGGTGAAGATTTTGAGATGGAAGATTATGTACAACAAATGGTTGCCAGGGGTGCACAGAAGAAAAAAGCTGAGGCTGAAAGGAAGGCTAGAGCAAAAAGAGAGAAGCCTATGACACAAGCACAGCAAAAAAAGAAAGAATCAGAGTTGTGCTATCTATAGTTCTGGGTTAAGTAGGAAACAAGTGTGGGATATGACAGATGACCAATTAATTGAGGTATACAATAAGATTCTAACGGTTGTTGGTAGATCTGGTAAGCAAGCCAAGAGGTTGAATTTTACTGAAGCTGCTGATACTCCAAAGGTGGTTTCTACTGAACCTGTTGTTCNGTTCTGGGTTAAGTAGGAAACAAGTGTGGGATATGACAGATGACCAATTAATTGAGGTATACAATAAGATTCTAACGGTTGTTGGTAGATCTGGTAAGCAAGCCAAGAGGTTGAATTTTACTGAAGCTGCTGATACTCCAAAGGTGGTTTCTACTGAACCTGTTGTTCCTGCTGTCTCCACCCCTTTGGTAGATTCTGCTGACACACACACTGCAGATACACTTGGGGGTTCCACACATGTTCCCATTCCTTCTAATTTTTCTGTACAAGAAGAGGTTTCCCATCCACCATCAGCTTCTCAACCATATGTTTCAGCTGAGGGTACCCAGTCTACTACTACACCAGAGGTTGCTACTGAGACATCTGTTCCTGCTGAACCATCTATTCCTCCTACGGTGTCTGAAACTGCTGAGGTTGTTGCTGATGAGGATGCTCATCTTTCTGCTGATGAGGAAGCAAATCTTTCTGCTGATGAGTCAGAGAAACTTGATTCTGCTGATCCCTCTTATCCACCTACAGATGATGTTCCTGCTTCCACTACAGGTGTTGCTGACAAAGAATCTTCTCCTNTTTGGTAGATTCTGCTGACACACACACTGCAGATACACTTGGGGGTTCCACACATGTTCCCATTCCTTCTGATTTTTCTGTGCAAGAAGAGGTTTCCCATCCACCATCAGCTTCTCAACCATATGTTTCAGCTGAGGGTACCCAGTCTACTACTACACCAGAGGTTGCTACTGAGACATATGTTCCTGATGAACCATCTATTCCTCCTATGGTGTCTGAAACTGCTGAGGCTGTTGCTGATGAGGATGCTCATCTTTCTGCTGATGAGGAAGCGAATCTTTCTGCTAATGAGTCATAGAAACTTGATTCTACTGATCCCTTTTATCCACCTACAGATGATGTTCCTGCTTCCACTACAAGTGTTGCTGGCAAAGAATCTTCTCCTGCTTCTACTCCTGGTAAAAGACAGAAGCAGATTGCAAGAAAGAGGAAAGCCAAGGCTGTGGCTCTTCCTGCTGAGGACAGCTTCTTTATTGAACATGCAGAGGATGATGGTGAATATCCTGATCTATGGGTTCGATTGGTGAAATGGGAACTTTCTCCAGTTGAATTTGGTAAGGAACAGATCAATATTGTGCATAGAGAGGATGGTTCTGTTAAGTATTTCTCCTTTCTAAATAAAATCCTTTCCATACTGGATAAAGATGATCTTCTTCATCTGTATGATTGGGTAACCACTTACTTCAACACTCATACACCTAAGGGATGTGGTCTCTTTCTACTGGGTGATTTGTATATTCTCTTTGACTCCACATATTATGTTGGCAAAGGATTTAAAGTTTGGAGAGGACAGGATACTTGGGATGTTGCTAGTTGGCAATATTTTCCTCTCTGCAATGTTCATATGATTTATACTATGTCTGGGAAGGCTTTGTATATGTTTGCAGATTCTACTTATCCCCTTACAGAGGGTACTGTCAAACAGATGCTTGAGGTTAAGTTAATTGTTCCTGCTGACATGGTGGGTAATGATATGATTCATGCAGAACAACTTATAAAAACCATGAGAAGGAATCTGCTTGTCAAACAACAATTGGCATCTCAGCATGGAATCCGTATTGAAAATTCCATGGGGTAATTATCTATTTGTTGTATATTTCTTTCTTTCTTTCTTTTCTTAGTATAAAAGAAAATAAAAAAAAAATTAACTTTTCTTTGTAGTTTTCATACTCTTTGTTGTATAAAGGTACATATGTTGGTTCTATGGTTATCAACTAACCATGATGTTGACTGTTCCATCAAAGAGTTGGCTAGTCCACAGGGTACAGCTGTGGTAAAGACACATCAAATCTGTTGATAGCTATAATAGTTTGCTCAAAACCATAGGGTACTTCACTCACCCATGCTTCATTGCTGAGAGTGAAAAATGGTCATCAATTTACCATGGATCTTATCCTTTGGAAATCTAAAGAATTGACTAGCCCACATGTATATGGCTTGTGGTAAAGGCTGTGGAAAACCATATTTGGTAATCAATTCACCAAGGTGATTTAATCAACCAAAGAATTGGCTAGTCCTGAGCAAACGACTATAGGTAAAGACAAGTCAAATCCCTTTATGACTGTGATGATTTGCCAAAAATCATTAGGGTATTTCAACACACCTATGATTCATGTTCTAAGTGTTGGACTGGTTCCTAGTTCACCAGGGTGATGTCATGATTCCACCAAAGGACTAGCTAGCCCAAGAGTGAGTAGCTACTTGGTAAAGGCTCCTAAAATCTACTCTGGTTCCTGATGCTGCTGATAGTTCTGGTAGCTGCTAAGCTAGGAGTTGCTACTGGATCCTTGTTCTTCATGGAGGTTATTGGTTGTATTTGACATAGAGTCATATAGTTGATGTTGGTAACATGTTTTTGTTGCTGATGTTCATTGTCCATCCTCATGCTCTGGAAGGTTAAAGATCTATCAAGAATCTTGAACTTAACTGTGTGAAATTCAAGATTAAGGGAGGATTTTTAAGAATTATTGATTCCTGCTGACGGATCCTGCTGAAGACCAACTGGTTTCTCCTGATGCTGGATCCTGCTGACTTACTTGGTTCCTGCTGATACAGTACATCCGTAGGAATGTAATAGAATAGATAGAGTTTACTTATTTTAGGACAAGATATGTAGAATATCTTTCATAGTTTTATCATTATCAGTTTCTTGTAAGAAGGTTTAGGGTTTCTTGTAGTATAAAAGGAACCCTCGGCCAATGCATTATGTACGAATTTAGAAAACAATATTAGTTATTAATAAACGATCCATAGAGGATCAAAGTGTTCTTAGTTGTTTGTGTTATTCTTGTATTTGAGTTCCGCTATAGAATACAAGTTACAGATTTTCTTTTAGTGTGTTTGTGATTACATAAGCATTACTAACGATCTATATAGACTCGAAGATCTACCAAGGTCTAAGTTTCAACACCATTTGTATTTTTGTATTCGTTATGCATTAAAAAAAATTAAAAAAAAAGGAAAAAAAAGACGTTGTACTTTTGTACCGTTGAAGGTTTAAAAAAAATAATAAATAAATAAACAAAATAAAAAATTACACTCTACCTTATTTACTTATAAATACCCATTATTTCACCATTTTTTAAACACACACACTCACCATATCTTAACTTCATCATTTCGAAAAAAAACTATGTCTCAAGAAAACACTCCCCAAAACACCAAACGTCCCCAACGTAAAAATAACCACAGCACTCCCCCGACACCCGAGGGAACGTTTAATCTAGGAAATACTCCCCCGACATATTTGAAGTTTATGTACTATTTTTAATATCTGAAGTTATGTAATGTTTTAATTTCCTACGTTTGCGTTTTTTATTTCGTACATTTTACGTTTTTAATTTTGTACGTTTGCGTTTTTAATTTTGTAAGTAATTAAAAAAATGAAAGTTAAGGTGACCATAGAGGTGACGTTGTCTACAAATACGTGAGTGGGTATAAGAGGAAGTGAGAGGAGAAAGAAAGCTGAGGTGGCACTGAGTTGTAAGGTTAATTTGTTACTTCCTGGCCTTCTAATCTTAATCCTTAAACGTAAAACCATGACATCATCAGTACCTCTTAGCACCACCACCAAAACCACCACGACCACCAGGACCACCATACCCACAAGGAATCCCAGTAGCAGCAGCCACATCTTCCTTCACGACAAAACCAAGAGGCTCAGCCGTACCCAACAACACCAACACCTCAATAGTCTTTTTATCAACTTCAATCCTATCAACTGTAATAGCACTTTCTTCAGGTACAAAATCCATCCTCCTTTCATGCTCTTCTTTTTGTAGCTTCAATGATATCCCCTCTCACTGGACCCTTTTGGATACGTTTCAGTAAGTGAGTTGACAACCTTGCTATCTTTGTTACGGAGACGTTTTGATGGAATGATTGCTATTACTTCCAGGATTTTTTGTTTGTGTGGAAATCAAGTTTCATTTTGGAGTAGTAATGTTAGATTACTACTCAGGATGATTTTTTGACGGTTTTGGTACGGAAGTGACCCATGTTTGGTTGTTGTTTATTGAATGGTTGTGGGTTTGTAAGAGTGAAGGAGATAAGCTTAGGGACGGGGTTTGTGAAAAGGGGGGTGATTTGATCGGGACACTCATGGTACATGTTTACAAAGCACACTCTAAATACTGTACAACTATGTAATGCACAAAATAGTGTGTCTCAATCAAAACTTTGAGTGTGCAAATTTCCATTGTGAAAATGGGAGTGTCGGGGTTAGAACTGGGTGGAAAATGAAGGTAGTGAAATTGGCTAAGGTTGGGTTTGGTTTGGTTGGGCTTAGTGATGGTGTTGAACTGTTGATAGTTATCGGCCTATGAAATAATATGCTTTGGATGATTTCGAGTCTTTTGTTTGTTATAACAAAGTTTTAAACTCAAACCACTTAGCCTAATAATTATAATGGTTCAATTACTATTGGATGCAAATAACGGTAAAGTGGTTACGTCAATATTCTAAAAAATGAAGGTTTTACTCTGTTTGGATCTATGTAGCGATGAGTTCAAATCTCATAAATTAGTCGGTCATAAAGTCAAAAATTATGGTTACCTCGGAAAAAAAGTACAATGTTTTAAACCCGATTTGACTCAAGCAGTTATGAGAAAAAAAATTGTAATAGCCGGTTATTTGAGTTTAAAACTCAATATATATCGGCTTTTTTATAGGTTGATTTATTTCATCTTTGTTTTTTTATACAAAAGTGGGCTTTTTATATACTTATTAATATATTCGGTTTAAAGTTTTACAAATTTTAAAAACAAAAGAGGCACATAAGTTTCATTATTTAACATTGGGCAAATGATTAAAAAAAGTATAATACTTGCCACCATTTCTTCTTGTGGGTAGTGAACAAAATTTTTTATTTTTGTGGGTACTTTTCTTTCAAATTCATCCTTTTTAGGGTACTATGTGACATTTTTTCCCTTCGGGGAAAAAATTTTCTATTAGCTAAGAGGGGCAAAAATTTCGCAAAATATATACCCTAAAAAGGATGAATTTGAAAGAAAAGTACCCACAAAAACAAAAAATTTTGTTCGCTACCCACAAGAAGAAATGATGGCAAATATGATACTTTTTTTAATCATTTGCCCTTTAACATTTATCCAAGATTTTAGTGGCTTATATAGTGGATCTCTTAGGATGACGACCAACAAAACATGAGACTGACATTGTGTGTGTCTATATATATATATATATATATATATATATATATATATATATATATATATATATATATATATATATATATATATATATATATATATATATATATATATA